>JBBBDQ010001692.1:257500-272500 GCA_037127315.1 Ascarosepion bandense
TAGTGTGAAACCGCGGTAGGTTTTGGCTCACTTTAGATTTTTGTGTATATATATATATATATATATATATATATATATATATATATATATATTGTAATAGTGGTGACAATGATTTATAAAAGCATAGTATCACTACACAAAAATTGTCATGTTTCGGAGCCGAACTGCTCCTCCTCAGGTGATAGGTGTAACTGAAAATAAATGGTAGAAACGATATATTTTTGGGAATGTGAGGTGTAAGTGGTTGTAGTAAAGAATTGCAATCTAGTGTGTCTAAAGTAGTTCATCATTAGATACTCAGACAAAATAAACCTCTCCAAAATTTAATTAATATTTATGCTTTATCCACAAAATGTAAAAATGAATATTATATAAATAAAATTTAAAAAAATACAATACTAAAATGTTACTCTATCTCATATACTCATAGATAGTAGTCAAATAAAAATTGTCTCCCCATTTAAAAAATCTAAGGTCCCACTATGCGATTTACCCAGAAAAAATAAAAAGTGACCTGTCCAGAGTTAAGCCACCTCGCCCCCCTCTCCTAACCCAAATCTGTATCTCTATGGTTACAAACTGTTGA
Source organism: Ascarosepion bandense (assembly GCA_037127315.1). NCBI lineage: Eukaryota > Metazoa > Mollusca > Cephalopoda > Sepiida > Sepiidae > Ascarosepion > Ascarosepion bandense. Next base: position 258,087 of record JBBBDQ010001692.1, read on the forward strand.
TGGACTAGTTTAGACTCATTAAACGTTTCTACCATTCATTTTCAGTTACACGTACCACACAAAGTGGAGCAGTTCATCTCCGAAACATGACATTTTTTGTATAGTGATACTATGCTTTTATAAACCATTGTAACAACTATTACAATCCTGCAGCTTCCTCTCTCGCACTTCCCGCCTGTGGAACTCACTCCCGTATTCTTGCTTTCCTGACGGCTACGACCTCCAGAAATTTAAAAGCAAAGTTAATACTCACCTACTAACCACTGGCCTCTAGCTCTCTCCCCTCCCCTGTATAACCTTCCCCTTTCTCTCCGCCCATGTACCTGTCATTGCACCTGCTTTCTCAGCTTTCTATTGTTCCTTTCTAACTAGGTTGTACTCCTCACTCTTTTGTAATTAATCTCTTTACATTTATGTAACCCCCTGCACATCAGTGGCGTTTCTGCCTTGCTCGGGGTGAAATGATTAAAAAAAAAATAAATAAATAAATAAAGCTGTACTCTGTATTGAGCACTCTTTATAAAAGTAAATGCTTGAACACTTATTTTAAAATCTACGTGTTCTGTCACTTTCTTACGATGTATATATAGAATACCAGTTTAATAGCTAATCCCTATTGCAGCTGAGGCACAGGTCTATCGCCCGGTTCACACTCCACCCACATCTATTGAACAGGTGAAGAGGCTCATCCCTTGTTTCCTGTTTAGGATGCGGTTTCCGGTTTTCTCTTTTCCAATCTTTTCACTCTTTTCCTTTTTTTAATTTTTATTTTTATTTTTTTATTTTTTTTTTCAATTGGAGTAGATAGACTAAACTATCGCCCGGTTCACACTCCACCCACATTTATTGAACAGGTGAAGAGGCTCATCCCTTGTTTCCTGTTTAGGATGTGGTTTCCGGCTTTCTCTTTTCCATTCTTTTTACCCTTACGTAGCCCCCTGCACATCAGTGGCATTCCCGCCTTGCTTGGGGTGATATGATTAAAAAAAAAAAAAAAAAAACTCAATCGCCCCACTCTTGTTTTATACCAGATATTATTTACAATTTCTGTGAAAACGCGCACCATCTGGTTTTATCAAAATTTGTTTAATAAGTACTATAACATCAAATACTTCCGTCACGATGACTAGTGACTTCGCGCTAAGATAAGCATTGTCATAAGAATTTCACTCCCAAGAATTTGTAAAAATACATACATATATTCATCATCCTTCTCGCAAGACATAAACCACTTTTTATTTATGTTTACTTTCGCGCCTTTATATATATATATATATATATATATATATAACGCCTTTATATATATATAAAGCCTTTATATATATATAAAGCCTTTATATATATATAAAGCCTATATATATATATATATATATATATATATATATATAGCCTTTGATATTTCACTCGCCCGATCGACTCAGACGATTAAAAACTTAATTGGGCGATTAAAGTTTGTTGCTTTACTCGCCCGAGAGTCGATTAAAAATCTCCCAATGAAACAGAATATCTGACTCTTTTACAACCCAAAAGTATGCCATTGAAGATTCATAAGTTACTTTATTTTACAATGACTTTATATAACTCTTGGCTTTTATTGTCCCGGCCAGTGTAAACATTCATTTAATTAACGCTTGCATAGTGGAGCCAAAATGTCTCTATCGCCCAGATTAAAGCTCACATGGAAAAATATTATCCTATATTTCCTCCCCGCTTACGAAAAGTATACGAGTACATTTGAAACAAAGAAAAAAATACGCACACTTCTTTCAACCACGCACCGAAAAACAAATCATACAAGTAAGTAATATTTTTATAGAAAATCGTTGAGCGGTACCTCCACTCATTTGTAAAAAAGAAAACGGCTTTAAAAATGATTTTAAAAGCGGGCTAAAACTTAAAAACAATGTTTTATCATCAAAAAATTAATGCTATTATTAAGAGGAAAAGACCAAATGTTGTTGTTATTGTTTTTTTAATTTTTTAAATCCTTTCTAACACGTTCGAAATTTTAATTAAAGTTTCATTATTTTGTTTTTCGTCACCAATTCATCCTGCTATGTTTAATTAAGGTGACTATTAAGAAATAGTCGGTCGAATAAAATAATCTTGGGGCGAGTAAATTTTCCCTTGTTTTCGACCACCGGTCAAGTGATTTCTTTTTCGAATCTCAAAGGATATATATATATATATATATATATATATATATATATATATATATATATATTTTTTTTTTTTTTTTTTTTTATCTTTAATCCGAAGTGGAAAAGTAGGAAGGTAAATTCCAAGAACCTGATCCTAATTAATATTAAAAAAATGTTTAATATTAAGAAATGATGTAGGAGGAGAGCTCAAAAAATATTAATTAGATAAACTTAATTTTAAAAAATTTAAGATCTTATATTTAAATCCATTCCTTCCCCACTAAATATGCCTTTTCAAATAGCCCAAAATTTTAACCTTAAAAAATATTTTAACCCATCTACTTTCCTCTCCCAATCTCCTTTAGTTGTCTATCTTTATAAAATATAGTTCCTTTACTAAACCCCTTTTTCCTTTGTTAACACAAATATATATATATATATATATATATATATATATATATATATATATATTTCTTTAATAATTCTAAATGTATGACTTCCTGTAATAGATAAACTTTAATTAAAAGTTTTAAGATCTTATATTTAAATTTATTCTTTCCCCCCTAAATAAATATACCTTTTCAAACAGCCCCAAATCCCTTTAAACATTCACTTATCGAGCCGACCGAGCGTCTTCCATTTGATATTTGATACTCCGTCTTTCTCTTATATGGTCTCTATTCACCCACTAATCTCTGCCCCTCCCAGTTCTATCCTGTTCTGTTCTGTTTAACCCAATCCTCAAATTAACAACATCCCATCTCCCTGACCTTAAAAGAATTCTCAATTCTTGACAGTTGTTTATTTTGCCCCTCCCCCTTTGTCCAAGGTTTTTTTCATTTGGAATGGAACGATGTCGCTGAGGTGATGTGGAATCTCTATTAGAGATCTCATGTCGAAATGTGCATCCGACACCTTTGAATTTTGAAAATGTTCTCTAACTTATATATATATATATATATATATATGTGTGTGTGTGTGTGTGTGTGTGTGTGTGTGTGTGTGTGTGTGTGTGTGTGTGTGTGTGTGTTTAGAAACCCTTGTGAACGAAACTTTTACGTCACGCTACTACACAGTTTTGGATCAGGAGGAGAGCTTTATCAATTTTTTTTTTATAAATGGGTTTTCGGTTCCTTTGAAAGTTTTCTCATTCTCTTTCACTCCAAGTGGCCCCTAGCGCCTTAGTAGCTTTATCAACTTTCGTGGGTTAAATGGATTAAAACCAATACATATAGATGAACAGTTTACGATAGAACAGACTGTGATAGATAGATAGATAGATAGATAGATAGATAGATAGATAGATAGATAGATAGATAGATAGTGATTAAGTGCAACTAATTTGTTAATCCAAGCCGAAATCATGGAGCATCCAAGGAGGTTCGAACTCAGTCAGTTAATTGCCATACGCGATACACCCTTGGGCAATCGTGTTTTTTTTTTGTTTTTTTTTTTGTGATATGACTGACTAGACAAAAGATTTTCCCGCAGTACGTTGCCATTTCTTTTTACGTTATACTAGTTACCAACCAAGTCTATAGAACCTCATCTGTCTTGCTATTTAACCTATATCTGGAGTGCGCGAGAAGTTGGTTAATACCTTTCCCCAAGGGTATTTGTGCGTAACTGAATTCAACTGGAATTCGAACTCTGCTCTCCGATTTTACATTCCGAGTCGATAGCTATCACACGACAACGCCCATCAAATTCACTACTTAGTCGTAATCGATCTAGTGAGACAAGCTAACTATTACACTAATTCAAATTACCCCAAAATAAACCGATTGATAGTCAATCTGCACTCGTTCTAATCCCCATATATTCGTGAAGTCCATTCATAGCGCAACCATACAATGTTATATTTTACGAAAGCAGAAAATGTCACTAGTAACAATGTCTTTATTCACAATCTCCTATTCCGGGAGCAGTAACGGTATCCTTGCTGTTTCAATACAAACTTTCTGTTTGAACTTTCTCTTTATTCTAGAATTCTTTCACGCCAGAATGTAGAGAAGTGATCGTCTAAAGAATGTCGCCAGGATTTCAGGATGATTGGCAACGATTCACAGTTTGCATGTGACGACTGTGCAAGGCATTATTGACCGCATCATAAAATCTTGGCAGAATTTCTTAATATATCGGGAAATATTGTATGTTTGTTTTGCTTTGCTTATCAGGGACGAAGCAGGGGCATATTTTGGCGTCCATACTCGTTCCTGCAGGGTTAAAGGAAAAATATTTTTCTCTTTTGAGAAAACTTAAGGGATGGAAAAGAAAGCCAAAAAAAAAAAAGGGATGGATTAAATCTAACGTTGGAATCGGAAACCCTGCCAGACTAAAAATAAATAAGAGAAGGATTGCTGGCACACACACACACACACACACACACACACACGTATATATATATATATATATATGTATATATATATATAGTTATATGAATTAATAATTATCCATAAATATATACACATGTTTATGAGAATATTATTCAAGTATTAATAAAATATTGTTCATATATATATATATATATATATATATATATATATATATATATATAAAGCGGCTCCTGTGTCGACATTTAAAAACTGGTTCTCTCCTCAGATTCAGCAGATCCAGTTGGTTTTTGGGTTTTACATAGCTATCTTTTCATCCAGGCATAAATGACAGCAATCTTTGAGGTTGGTGGTTTATCTCTGCAATTTATTTTTAATTATTTTAGACTCCAATTTCTTTCACCGTTAATTTATAATATTTATTTATTTTTATTTTCTCATTTTCTCCTATCATCTTTTCTTCCTATTTTAAATTTATTCCTCTCTTCTTCTTCTTCCCGTTTCGTTTACGCTTTAAGATTCTTACCCTTTCTCTCTCTCTCTCTCTCACACACACACACACACACACACACACACACACACACATACACACACACATACACACCTAACTCATTTTCTTTACGTTTTAGATATATGGGTCTGCAATCCAACCGTCTTGTTGAATGTATCTTCGAAATTTTGTTGACATCCGCTTGTCATCTGATAATATGTTGCGTATATATATATATATACTTATGTATGAATATGTGTGTGTGTTCGCCGAACTGACGTATTTTTTCTTAAATTGTCTCTTTTAAGAGAGCGACTGTTATTTTTAATCGTTTTTTTTTTAGTAAAATCTATTGTACAATAAAGACGGAAGCTGATGGTGGTTAGCCTGAAATAGGCCTACAACTCCGATTTACCATGAAATAACGTGTCTGCCTTAATTTTTCTCATATTTGCTCTATATGTATTTATATACATATATATATATTAAGCGCTCTCTTAGAGAGTTATCCTACCACTGTATGTACAGGATACTCCTTTGGATTCTTCTATACCCACACTGCATGCTGTTATATATATATATATATATATATATATATATATATACACTACAGGTCATAATTATTAGGCAACCCAAGTTTTTTTTTTTTAATGATGTATTTCATACTATTTTTAGTATTTATTACCATGTGGATAATTCTAAATGAAAATAGATTGGTTCTTTTATTATTATTACTTTGAAGAATTTTACAAGGCAGCCAGGAAGCCTTTGCTTCGGCCAGCCAATAAGAAGAAGAGACTAGCATGTGGAAGAGAGCACAAAAACTGGACACCAGAACAGTTCATTTGATGCACATGTTATTGTGCAGTATTAACAAAAGAAGCCATTCTATTTTCATTTAGAATTATCCACTTGGCAATAAATACTAAATATTGTATGAAATACATAATTTTTTTTTAAAAAATCTGGGGTGGCCTAATAATTATGGCCGGCTGTGTATATATATTAATGAATACACATGAATAATATTTTTATCAACACCTGAATGTATACTTATATATATGCGAAGTGGTTTTTGTGTTTATTTGTCCAAATTATTATGTACAACTACTGGATTTATCGAACAGAACGAAAGCTGACACCTCAATTCGCTCTTGCACATTAAAATTGATTTTATCACAAAAAAATCCTTAAACTGTAACTGATTGATTTAACATTGGAACAAATAAGGAAATTAGCACAGAAAGCAAAATGCGCATAAGGATAGTGAAAGGTTTCTTCCTGGAACTAATGAAAGTAATAGGCGAAAATAAAAATGCCTTTAGTCTCAAAGAAAAGAGTCTTTTAAATTATTGTGGAGACCTACCTACAAATGGACTCGTCCGCACCTTTATAATATGGCTACCAACTCTGAGTAAGAAGTCTCTGAGTAGTAGACTTGCCTCTGCTAGTATTGACACTGTCAGCACTCTGCCTTCGGGCGGAGGGCGCTCTCTGCCTTCGGGCAGATAGCACTAACCACGCCGTGGTCCCGCCGAAGGATAGAATCACGAATAGGGAAAGATAGACACATATTTTTGGCCGGGCTATATGCCCCGGAAGACTCACATTAAAAAAACATTATGTCCCATTTTGCCTTAAGTGGAGAGGTGACTAAATACTGTCATTGAAAAGTAGACTTGCCTCTGCTACTATTGGCACCGTCAACTCTCTGCCTCTGTTTGAGAAGCACTAACCCACTCGTGGTTCCGCCGAAGGGTAGAATCACGACTGGGGAAAGATAGACAAATATTTTTGGCCGCGTTATATGGCCGGAAAAACCCACATTAAAAAGACCTTAATGTCACATTTTTCCATATGTGGAGAGGTGACTAAATACTGTCACTGAGTTATAGCCACAGAGCGAGTGAATGAATGAGTCAGGACGCCTGCGAGAGGAAGTATCCTCCAGTCCGCGTTTACCTTTGTACTACGTTTCACGAGAATATACTATTCAACCTTAAATCCGAGTCAGTGTTATCTTTCTATGGCCTTTTGGTCATAACAAAAATCTATGTTGAGGTTTAGCTTCTGTATAAAAAATAATGGCATGTTCGTTGTGGTGCAGTGGATATCGGCTTTGGGCAAAAAATCGCAGAGATGAGTTCGAACTCCAGTTGAATTCGTTACATTCACTAACGTGCATATCCCCTTGGAAAAGGTATTAATCCGTCTCTTCTCCCTGCAGCTATTGATTAAATAGCAGGACAGATTAGGTTCTATAGACTTGGTTAGCAACCAGTCTACTGCAGAAAGTAATGGCAACCTATTGCAAGAAAATTTTCTGGCTAGTCAGTCTTGTTTTATTCGAGATATGATGGCCCAAACGTATATGAATCTTAAATCACTGAATGACAGAAAATGCTGGCTATTTTCTCACAGATTTTAAAGTGTCTTCAAATGAGACAGGCAATACTGAGAATACCATGGGAAAACATTAGATGCATGGGTAAGTCTTAGAGAAAATAAAAATGTTGGTTGTTTTATTTTATGGCAATTCAATCTCGGCGGGTCATTAGTAGCCAGCTAAATTTTTTTTTTAATTATTTATTGCTGGTAATACATTTTTCCTTTTAACAATTTATTGTTGTTTTATATAAGTTTTTGTGTCTAGTAATACTTTTTTCTTTTTGAGTATCTAAGTTTCATTAGGATTTGTTTTTAAGGGCAGGAATCCCCAAGTCCTACCATTGTTATTTAACCCATAACTGGAGGGAAAGAACGGATCAATACCTGTCCCAAGGGTAACAGTGCTTAAATGAATGCAGGGTATTCAACTGGAATTCGAACTCGGCTCACCGATTTCTCTTTCCGAGCTGATATCCACTGCACCACAACGCACATCCGTCACTATACGCTTACAGCACCTGGTATTCCCAAGCGGTCACCCATCTAAGTAATGACCAGGTTCAACGTTGCTTAACTTCGGTGATTGAGCGAGAACCGGTGTATTCAATATGATATGGCCGTAAGCATAAATAAAAATGTCTGTTCGCACCAAACAAGACAATAAAACTTGCAATAAATTTGCAAGATGTTAATGAGAACAAGGTTCAAGGAGACACATGATGCATTTGTAAAATATATTAGGTGACATGAAAGCAGGAAGAAAGTTCCACAAGCGCTGGGTCAAACAGAAGTAACTATTAGCCCCCACCAAGAAATTTTAATAATTAAATCATGAAACCTAGCTGCCAATCTAGTAATGGAACTTCATTTCGTAAAGACGAGATACAGACAAGAAGAACTCATCAAACAATTACTGTTGAAATATTTATAGATGAAGCAAAGTATGTTAAATTAGTTGGAAAGTGTTTCAAACTAAGATGACAGGTAACGAACTATAATATTGGAGATTCTTCTTTGAACTTTGTCTGGAAGCACCAGGTCAGATGTGGTACCAATATTCGATTCAAGGGCTAATGAAAGGCTTATAAATGTATAGTGCAAATTCTAGCGAGAAGAATTGTCTAACGAACATAGTGGACCGACTCTCCTCGCTTCAGGCCCAGCAATTGGTTCATTATAATCAATCTAATGACTATATTGAGTCAGTGGAAAATGTGCGACAAAAAAGACACCGTGAGTTATACTCCTGGATGCTGAGTAAAATGGCCAATAAAGACAAGTCTGATTATGTGCATTATTTACATGGTTTGAACTGTACTCCTGATATTTATTGCCATGTTTCGGCCGTTGTACGCTTCGGGTGCGAGCAATTTTGAGCCGAACCCTTTATTTTATCACTGGTGTAAATTGTTCTCGTTCCATGTGCGATGCTACTTCCGGATGCCATTCACTTATTTTTATTTAACTCAACTTTATTATCATTATTGTGTCATTTCCATCATAGTTCGATTACTGCTATGGTCAAACTGCCTACCAAGTCTGTGAGAAGACTTAAGGCAGGTAGTGGTGTGTTGTTATGGCTACATTACATGGTTTGTTTGTGTTTTTTTTAACTCCCAGTGTTGAATGGACAAAGTTCTTCCACGTGTGTAGGCTGTAGTTACCAAAATAAGCTTAAGCTGTGGCTTCCTGGAATTCTTTCAATGTATTGTTTTGTTCCTTTTTTTTTATCATTCCAAGTTCACCTAATATAAACGGGTACTATACTTTCTTTGACTTTTTTATTATTGTAATTATTATTAATAATAAATTCCAATAATTGTTCACTTTGTCCACTTCTGAAGACAGTTCCACCCTTAGACTGGAGGATAGCCCTGAGTGTGTGATAGTTTTAATTCAGTGATCGAATCCTGTATAATGCTACTCTTCTGGACTTCTTGTCTCTTTATGTATGTGCGTTGTGATACAGCGGATATTGACTCGGAACGACAAATCGGGGAGCCGAGTTCGAATTCCTGTTGAATTCTTTGCATTCACTTACGCACAAATACCCTTGGGAAAGTTATTAATCCGTCTCTTTCCGCCTTCAATAAGTTTGTAGCCTTCTTCATTACACCATGATGTTCGTTAGAAAAAATTATAAAAAAACAAAAAAACCTTCAAAACAAACTTTAAAAAAAACAAAATTAATTCCAAAAACACTTTAGAGATCACAAACATAAAATGAAGTATAATGTAACACTAGTAGTATACGCGCGCACATGCACACGCGCACATGCACACGCGCACACATGCACACAATAGTCACCAAGGCCCTTTTCCATTTTGGCAGGGGTCAAACTAACGGTCAGGCCAACACACACTTAGATAAAGGACATAGCAAAGCAGACTGATACCATCAGACCATTACACATATACACACCATAATCCCACATATACATACATGGTCTAACACACTTAACACACACACACACACACACACACACACACACACACACACACACAAGCACACATACACACCAAGAGCAGCATTATCAGCCAGGAAGGACATTTGTCGAAAGTCTCGGACTCAAACACAATCGCCCTAACATTCTGAAGATAAGATTATAATCTCGAAATATTAATGTATAATAAATAGGTGATATCCAACAAATTATTTACCTTCCTTTTATTTTACTAAACACATTGTGACAGCCTTCAAAACCTAACCATATTCATAATATATATATATATATATATATATATATATATATATATATATATATATATATAATGGAAATCAACGAATTTTAACCAAACTTGGTTATAAGCAACTGACAATTTGAAATGGATTGCTTGAACTTTATTTTTTATCAATACTCGATAGCCTATATATTTCAAATTGTCGATTGCTTATAACCAAGTTTCGTTAAAATTCGTTGATTTCCGTAACATGTTTACATTTGTTGACATTACGATACATTTCAGAGCAGATATGTTGGTTTACGATGGATCGAAAATTGTGTTATATAGGCTTGATAAAAACCTCGTTTATACTGGAGGCTATTCGTGGTCGAAAGGTCTAAGACGTTACCAGTTACCAGATCAAATGGTAGCTTCCCCTATATAGATAGGTGGTCGCAGGTTCGAATCTTGCCGAATGGCACACATTTTCGTAATAAAGATTTATCGTAAATAATCAGGCCGGTAGATATAAATATATAATACCATTTGATTAAAAACAGAATATCTACTTAAATACGAGTGTCGATAACAAATAATGTTCAAACAATTCATTTTTTGTTTATATATTTATATTTATATATATATATCTTAATCTTAATAATAGTAGGTACATCTACATATAGGTTGCCGGCATTTTAGACGGCATATCGATATGAATATTTTGCAGTCATTTACGTGCCCATTCGTATTAATAAAATAATTCTAAGATACTCGAAATATTCAACACTCATGTCAATACAGCAATATCTTCTTCTTCTTCTTCTTCTTCTTCTTCTTCTTCTATGTGCCCTGTCCTTTCAGGACCTTGGCGATCATGGTTTTCCATGTCTCCCTATCCCTGGTGATTCTTAGTATGTTTTCTCCTGTTACACCTCACAACTCCCGTTCCGTCATCCACCTGATCAGACCCTGCAAATATGTTATCCGCTGCCTTCCTCTGTTTCTTTTACCCACTATCTGGCCTTAGTATCAGACTCTCCAAACCCTCCTTCCTCATTACAAGTCCCAGGAACGTTAGTTCTCTTCCGGATGCTCAGTATTAATGTCCTTTTCATTTCCATCGTTTCCAAAACCCTCATCATTGCTCGATCGATGATATCTGCAGCATCCTTTTATAGAACCGCTATTCAATTTCTTTAAGTTTATCCTTCATCTTCGATGATACTAGTCATTACAGATTTGAAAATCACCAGTCTACCAGTTAGATTAATTGTTAGGCATGATATAAAAAAAATAAATGTTATCATTTACCTGTATAAGTTGTGGACTAAGTGTTTGAGGTTTGTGTTGAGTAGGTATTTTGGAGTGATCAGTTTTGAAAAACAAACCAATTGTCATTTACTCCACAACTAAATTCATCAACGATATCGAGTTTTCTATTGAACAAAAAATTACTAAGTTAATTGTTTCCTCTGAATATGTTCATCATTTCTAATTACGTTAAACATCCAGACTTTGAAAAATCATGAAAAATAAACAATTATGAAATGAAATTCAACATTTCGTAAAATCACATCTAATTTAATGTGAAAGTATGACCCAATATTTTCTAAACTTTCGTCGTAACAAGCAAAAACAGACACGCACCTTAGAAATGTCAGGAGTTGCAAAAATAAATAAATAATATCAGTTATTTATCAGACTCTGCTGGACAGAGTCGAGTAAATGAGTGTTGACCTTTACGTATTGGTGATATAAAATATTTTACTTAGAAAACCGGAAATATAGTTTGATGTTCCGCTCACATTTCAAGAGAACATGAAATCCTCGAGGTAAAATGGCGACATTTGGACTTCATATCGTCTTTGAAAATCACGCTTTACCGAAGGCAATTTGCGCGTAACTCTATTAGTAAATAGTCATGAAGATCAAGACGATATACTTTCAAGGTAAATGAACAGTTGATCATGTTTCTCCACAACCTCCTCTATTTAGGCGTTTATTGAAACTTGCCGCCTTACGCTGTGCTTTAGATATATGATACTATTTGTATCCGTTTTTGAAGCTTTGCTTTGCGCATGGTCTCTTAATTCGGTAAATTTTCATTGTAAGTCCCGACGCTTTTCCCCTTCAAATTTATCCAAAATAGCATTATCTCTATGCAAATGTATATGCTGAACTCAAATCAACTGTTAGTTATTGAAGAAACTTACCTTTTTTTTTATCTAAATGTCCATAAAAAACGAACTATATCTTGCACTTTTTCTCTCCCGTAACTCTCACGAAGTCATAGAATTAACTGCAGAATGACGTACTGCGTATGTGAACGAATTTTGGCAATTTTTTTGTCTATTTTTCTTCATTTACAGATACTTCCGGCGATGTACTTCCGGTAATTAAAGTAATGCGCTATTGTATTTCTACACTTATTACTTTCATAGCAGGAAGTACATCGCCGGATGTTTTAGTAAAGGAAGAAAATCAACAAAAATCCGAAAGAAAATTGCTGCCTACGTAGAACGTCATTCTGCAGTTAATTACATGATTCGTGAGAGTTACAGGAGAGAAAAAGTGCGAGATATAGTTCGTTTGTTTATGGACCTTCAAAGCAAAAAAGGTAAATTTCTTCAATAACTAATTGTTGATTTGAGTTCAGCAAATACATTTGCACAGAAATAATACTATTTTGGATAGATTTGAAGGGGTAAAAGCTGTCGGCACCTAAAAGGAACATTTACCCTTAATTCTAGTATAATATATCAACTTGAGCGGAAGTGAGAATTAACAGGTGCAAGCGGCCGTAAATAAGGTCAACAAAGAAAAATCATGATTGACATATATATCTGGCCGTAGATAACCTCAACAAACTAGCAACCCGAAAAAATAAAAATTCGTGGTAGTTTTAAGACTATGTAAAGTCTAATATTTTTTTACTGGAGGACAGAGATCCTCACTGGCTTCCGACTTCCGACTTCAGACAACTCGTTCGTGTGCACGACTTCTCTCCGGTTGCCGTCCTGATCCACACAACCGTCACCGTCGAAAAATAAAAATATAAGATTATGTTTTTATATATACGTGTTACTCTTTCTTTGTCCCCATTCAGCGGCGTAACACGAGTGATGTTTTTGAAATTCATTAAGTAAGGATCCTGCGTTTTATCAACAAACTCAGTCAACGATAGGCACTTTAAGTTTCTTTTTATTCATTTTATTTCTGAAGTTCGCATAACTTCTGAGAGAGAGCGAGATGAAGTTAGGATTAGAGAAACTGGATTTTAATATTTCGACCAGCTGCTAATCTTCTTCCTATGGTGTCTTGTAACTTTTTTGAAACATGAGCACGCAAAAGAATCCAGTATAGACAAGAATTCAAGCTATTTAATTCTCTACTGCCAAAATTCTTCTGCTGGTTTTCACTCAATCTATTATTGTCAAAATTATGCCTCACAAGCTCCGTATTTAGCTCAGGTCGATAAGTTATGACCAGTACTGTAAATGTTGACATTTTGTCTAGCCTCAGTATTATCTAACATCCTTCTGTAGAAACACGTTTTAATTTCTTCAAGTTTATCCTTCATCTTCGATGATACTAGTCATTACAGATTTGAAAATCACCAGTCTACCAATTAGGTTAATTGTTAGGCTTGATATAAAAACTATAAATGTTTTCATTTACCTGTATAAGTTGTGGACTAAATGTTTGAGGTTTGTGTTGAGTAGGTATTTTGGATTGATCAGTTTTGAAAAACAAACCAATTGTCATTTACTCTACACGTAAATTCATCAACGATATTTATTTTTTTGACACACGGTATTAAAGAAAAAGAACCTAAGGGAATTGTTTCGTCTGAATATTTTCATCAGTTCTAATTACGTTAAACATCCAGACTTTGAAAAACCATGAAAAAGTAACCAACGTGAAATCAATGTAATTGTTTTCATTTGCCTTCGAATTGCTCTGTGTGTATTAAAATCTCCAAGCCTTTGTTCTCATTGAAATGATTCAGCATTTACCTTGTGATTATTGGTAGCAGTTTTCGTTTTTCGTAGTTCAGATTCCTAAAACGTCTTTGTTTGTAACGTGACTTACGCACGGCATTCCAAACACTGGTCGATAGAATACATCTGTGTCGCTGTATGTTCTTTCTCTCTTTGAGATTTTTACCATATAAGAAAGTGGATATCGCATCACCGTCCACTTTCGTCTAAGCTTAATTTTCAATACCTTGCATGTTATCGCGTTTCTGAAAACGGCTTTTTGCTATATAATCTTACACAGTGGAACCTTTACTTACGAAAGGTTATGCATACGAAAAATTTTCAGGTTACGAAACGACACTTCGGAAAAAATATAACCTCTTGTTACGAAATAAATTTCAGGATACGAAAAATGAAA
>JBBBDQ010001692.1:277500-290000 GCA_037127315.1 Ascarosepion bandense
TTGTAGTTTCCTTTCTGTGTCTGCTATCAGCACTGTATCATCTGCGTACCTTAGGTTGTTTAAATTGTGACCTCCGATTAAGAATTCAGGCATAACTTCTAGGGTTCTCAAAATATTCTCGCTGTACAAGTTGAACAGATCCGGTGAAAAGACACGTGCTTGTTTTACGATCCTTTCTATCTTTGTATATCTACTCAATTCATTACCTGTCCGTATACAAGCGGTTCGCTGCCAGATTCTTTATTACTCTCTCAAGTCTTTCCCAAATATGTCCCGGCTGCCGAGCATCCCCATCAATTCTTTGTGGCCTATTTTATCAAACGCCTTCGCATAATCAATGAAGCACAGGTATAAGTCCTTTCTTCATTTATATTGCCCTTTCGGAGAGCATCCTAATCATAAATAAGGCATTCCTAGTTCCTGTGTCTTTAACGAAACCACACTGTTCTTGTCCTATCTCTGGCCTGATTTTGCTTCTCGCTGTATTCATCAGGATTCGGACGATCAGTTTTGTTATGTTTCTGGTGGAGTTCGCACTCGTTTGCTCCTGGCTTCTTAGGTTGTGCTATGAAGATAGACTTGCTGGGATCATCTGGTATAACCCCACTATTATAAATTTCATTTATTATTTCAGTAATTTTTTCTATACCAAATTCTTCCAGGCCTATCAGCTGATCTATGACTATGCCGTCTGGTCCCGCTGCTTTGTTTCTATTCAGTTTGGCTACTGCAGATTCCACTTCAGACTTTAATAGTTCCGGTCCGTCCTCATCTTTGCGTATTATTGGTTGCTCTCTCTTGTAGTGGAAAATATCTTTTATATTTTCTTTACATCTTTGGAGTATTTCCTCTTTCTCCAAAATGAGTGTTCCATCCTCATATTTTATACATTCTGTTGAAGAGCAGGTTTTTCGTCCTGTCAGTTCTTTTATTTCCTTATGCATGTCTGCTTTATTATTCCTGCTCAATCTCTCTACTTTTGCACATTTGTCCTTGAGCTATTCCTCTTTAGCCTGTCTACATTTTCTTCTTATTTCCTTGCGTAGTTCCCTGTATTCCATTCCATGTCTGGATATCATTTTCTGCCTCCTTTGCATCATGTCCAGAATCTCTTCAGTCATCCACTCGTTTTTCTTTCTGCGCCTAATTTCCTTTGGGGAAATGTTGTTTGCTGATGTCACTAATGCTTCCTTTAGCGAGTCCCATTTTGAGTTTCCTTTCCTAGTTTGTCCTTCGTATTTGGTTTTCACGCTGTTAGTGTATTCTTTCTGTTGTTTGAGTTCATCCCCGGGTGTGTTGTATATTAGTTTTGGTGCTGCATTAGGCTTCTTCAATCTCCGGAGTTTCACTTTTAATTTGCAGATGACTGGGACGTGGTCACTTCCACAGTCAGCACCTGGATAAGGCTTTGCTTTAAATCACTGCATTTCTGAATCTGCTGTTAATGGTTATGTAGTCTATCTGGTTTTTTGTGTCACCCCCTGGGCTCCTCCATAGACGTCGTGGGTCTTCTTAAAAACCAGGTGTTAGTTATTTTCAAAACAGTTTCCACTCCTGCGATATATGTAATACTCTTCAGAAATGAATTGAGTAACCTTCGGTGACTGGCGTATGTATACACTGCTTATATACAACACGTTAAAATGTCCCTTCTCTGATTCCATGCGCCTATGGCTTAGGGAGTAGCGACTCCAACTGACACCAAATCGGTCGAGTTTCGATCCCGGCCAGAAACAAGTGGATGTGTCTAGCCACACTGATGGGCTGTGATACAGCGAAACAGGCTTGTATGTAGATTACTAATATATATATAGAAATGTTATTATGATAAGTTTATAATAAAAACAGTTTACTGCAACACAAGGACTCTTGTGTTTCGGTAGTATGTTAGCACATCATCAGGCAGTGAAATATTTTTCTGTTAGGAACCGTTATCCATAGAACCTTACAATTTTTTACCAAATCCAGATGATAAAATTGGTGGGATTTTTAAGGGTTTGTCTCAGCAACATTATCGTAAGTCAGGTCATGATGAATAGGAGAAATTTGATTGTCAGGGTAAAGGGGGATAGAGACTGTAAATGACTTCAGACCCAGACATTTTCTATGCCAGTGATGAAATAAATTGAATGACACATATGTAGCATACGGCAAGTCTGAAAAGTTATCGCTTGTCATCGTGAAACGGTTACAGGATTTTCTTTCAGTTATATTTTACTTAAAGTAGTGAACAAGAGGCATATTTAAATATGGCATAAAAATCTTTTAAATAGATTGCAGAATCACCAGCTCAATATATTCAATATAAAATATTTGTAGCATAAGCAAATAATAGGTTTATAAATATATACGATATATACAAGTCCTATATAATCCATCAAACAACTAAAATACACAAAATAAATTACACACACGCAAAAAATGATTCAAAAGTCAAAAAGCTCTCTTTTTTCACAAGTCAGTGCGAAAAGCATATTCTGGATCAGGATTGGTCATCAAATCGTAAAATTGAAAATACATCAAAGCTAAAAAATACATCAAAATTCCTCTCCGGAGCCACGTCACGTGACTGGATTCAGTATTTAAGGATAGCCTCTAACCGGTTACAGCAGTCAGTCATGGGAAGAATTATTTTAGCATTTATACACAAAATCGAGAGACACTTCTTTATCAACAAGAACTACTTTTCAATGTCTTTTGCTCCTATTCATACAAAACTTTTCAACTTCCTCACTACAATGAATGGCGACCACGTGAAGAAACGCTGAGAATTCTGTCTCTGCAAAATGTTGACCACAGTATACAACACTCAACCACTACTACATAAAATGTTGACCACGCATGGAACATTACACATTTTAACAATGGCATACTAGACAGCACAACTGTCAACACTTCCAGGTATTCTAGAAAAAGGGTGACACAACGTCGACTCACTGACGCTTTTTTCTTCATTCAACCAGAACCACTAAGACTTCTGCAAGTTCGAATTACTAATACTGGAGATAACTGAGACCTTTCAAACAACTCGACATGAAATCCAGATATCTTTTAAGTTCTTTCAAACTCGGGTCAACAATCAGAATCAAGCATTAATCAACTACTTTGCAAATCAAAGTTTTTTTCCCCAACTGTTAATTCTTCTAACACCAAGATAAATCCACACACACATCAAAACAAAGGGATCCTTACAAACGCAATCAACTCAACGTGGAGCATTGGAATGAATTGGAAGATTTTTTAACAGCCATATCAACCATCGAGAATTTTCCCAGAGCATGCTACATTCTAAAATAAACAGCATTCTGACAGGGTTACGCTTTCACAACAGCTCTAGTCACGCGCATTTTCAACTCAGACTGTTTGTCTTTTCACATGAGCCACATACAAGCTTTAACTCAGAAAAACCTCTTCATTGACCAACGACAAATCACAACAAGCTCACAATCCGATTTTCAGCAACGAGAACAAACTTCTCCTTTTATTTCATGCTTAAAACGGCCATAATAGCATAGATACGAACAAACATGCATATGAAAATATATTACATATTGAAAAATATTTTCAATATTTATAAATTTTGGTGGGTGTTTATAGGATACAAATCTTACATAATTGATCAAACAACTAAAACACATAAAATAAATTGCACACGCAAAAAATGATTCAAACGGCAAAAAAATCTCTTTTTTCACAAGTCAGTGTGAAAAGCATATTCTGGATCCTGATTGGTCATCAAATCGTAAAATTCAAAATACGTCATAGAAACGTTTTTTCCACAGCTAAAGAAAAAAATTCCTCGCCGGAGCCACGTCACGTGACTGGATTCAATATTTAAGAATGGCCTCTATTCGGTCACAGCAGTCACTCAGCAGTCACTTCAGCGGAGGGCAGAACCACGACTCGGTAAAAATAGACAGACATATTTTTGGCCCGGCTATATGGCCGGGAACTCCCACTTTAAAATGACCATGTGTCACATCCGGCCTTTTGTGGGGAGGCTAGTGAATATAGTCACTCAGGGGCAGTCACTTGCTTCTGCTGCGGTTGACACTGTCAGCACTCTGCCTTCGGTAGAGGGCGCTCTCTGCTTCCGAGCAGAGAGCACAAACCCAGTCGTGGTTCAGCCGGAGGGCAGAACCACGACTCGGTAAAAATAGACAGACATATTTTTGGCCCGGCTATATGGCCGGGAACTCCCACTTTAAAATGACCATGTGTCACATCCGGCCTTTTGTGGGGAGGCTAGTGAATATAGTCACTCAGGGGAAGCTGTTAGCCGACACCCCGCCATGGTGTAAGGAAGAAACCTCAAACTGAGTCACCTTTGGGGCCAACTTTCTTTTCATCTTTTTCACTTCACTCCAACCTGGTCACTTCACATTTTCCATTCGACCTATTCGTCCAATTTTCTCTCTAGATTTTCACACCACGCCGCTAAAAAGGACAACACACAACCAAATGGACAGACGTGTTAATGACCACTCTATATTTGCTTTGCCTCTCTCTCTTCCTCTCTCTCACTCTCCCACTCTCAACGTGTTGCGACCAATTAAAAAGAGCAAGGAACAAGGCTTCTACAATCCGTTGCTACAGAAACATAAACTCTAAACTTCTACGAACATTTTCATAGCATGCATTTTCTTAATAAACATTTTTCTTTTTTCAGTTAACGAATTTAGATATAAACAGACTGAAATAGATAGATAGATAGATAGATAGATAGATAGATAGATAGATAGATAGATAGATGTGAAAGGACTGAGATAGATAGATAGATGAGATAGGACTGAGATAGATAGATAGATAGATAGATAGATAGATAGATAGATAGATAGATAGATAGATAGATGTGAAAGGACTGAGATAGATAGATAGATGAGAAAGGACTGAGATAGATAGATAGAGATAGATAGATAGATAGATAGATAGATAGATAGATAGATAGATAGATGTGAAAGGACTGAGACAGATAGATAGATGAGAAAGGACTGAGATAGATAGATAGATAGATAGATAGATAGATAGATAGATAGATAGATAGATAGATGTGAAAGGACTGACATAGATAGATACATGAGAAAGGACTGAGATAAATAGATAGATAGATAGTTAAATAGATAGATAGATAGATAGATAGATAGATAAGAAAGGACTGAGATAGATAGATAGATAGATAGATAGATAGATAGATAGATAGATAGATAGATAGATAGATAGATAGATGTGAAAGGACTGAGATAGATAGATAGATAGATAGATGTGAAAGGACTGACATAGATAGATACATGACAAAGGACTGAGATAAATAGATAGATAGATAGTTAAATAGATAGATAGATAGATAAGAAAGGGCTGAGATAGATAGATAGATAGATAGATAGATAGATAGATAGATAGATAGATAGATAGATAGATAGATAGATAGATGTGAAAGGACTGAGATAGATAGATAGATAGATAGATATGAACAGACTCAGATAGATAGATAGATAGATAGATAGATGTGAAAGGACTGAGATAGATAGATAGATAGATATGAACAGACTCAGATAGATAGATAGATAGATAGATAGATGTGAAAGGACTGAGATAGATAGATGAGAAAGGACTGAGATAGATAGATAGATAGATAGATAGATAGATAGATAGATAGATAGATAGATAGATAGATGTGAAAGGACTGAGATAGATAGATAGATGAGAAAGGACTGAGATAGATAGATAGATAGCTAGATAGATAGATAGATAGATAGATAGATATGAACAGACTCAGATAGATAGATAGATAGATAGATAGATATGAACAGACTCAGATAGATAGATAGATAGATGTGAAAGGAACTGACATAGATAGATACATGAGAAAGGACTGACATAGATACATGAGAAAGGACTGAGATAGATAGATAGATAGATAGATAGATAGATAGATAGATAGATAGATAGATAGATGAGAAAGGACTGAGATAGATAGATAGATAGATAGATAGATAGATAGATAGATAGATGTGAACAGACTGAGATAGATAGATAGATAGATAGATAGATAGATAGATAGATAGATAGATAGATAGATAGATGTGAAAGGACTGAGATAGATAGATAGATAGATAGATAGATAGATAGATAGATAGATAGATAGATAGATAGATAGATAGATGTGAAAGGACTGAGATAGATAGATAGATAGATAGATAGATAGATAGATGGATAGATAGATAGATAGATAGATAGATAGATAGATAGATAGATAGATAGATATTTTAGAACAAAATAAGCATTTACTTAAGTTAATAAATATTTGTCTCCAAATAATGAATGCATGAATGTTTTTCCAATACGTTGTGAATCTGGCTTGAACCTAATTTATGGTCGCGCTAAATTTACCCTTGATTAGTCAATCTAGACTAAACCTAAAAAGCGCTTAAAGCTGAAATCAATAAATCGAGTCAATCTTCCGGTAAAGTTGGATTCAAAGTAAAGCTGAAGAATTATTCTTTTCGAAGCAGTGAGACGATAAAATCTCATGCACAAAGACCCAAAAGCGCCAGTCTCATTTCGATGTGACCAGACCTTACGCCGTTTGAGAATGGATAAGTTCCTTTTTTTTTTCATCTGCCCAGACAAAACTACTTGCTGCTTCTTAGCTGACGTCGGCGTATCTTTAAAGGATGATACTCTCATTGGCTTTCATTTACCATTTTCTTTTCAGAATATTTCATAGCAGACGTTTTTATAGAAACTTCAGATAAAACATACTTATTCAGGGTTTATCTGTAAGAGTGTTTACAGAGACCGACAAAACACTTTGTAAATGCACTTTATCTTTCTCTCACTTTATATATATATATATATATATATATATATCTAAACTTATTTATAAATGGAACTTTGTCTGTGTGTGTGTGTGCATGTGTGTGTGTGTCTGTGTGTCTGTGTGTGTCTGTGTGTGACCGTTACCTATACACTCCGTGCCAGAATTATATGCAAATCGATTTTTTGTTCTAACTCCGATAGTTCTTAATAAAAATTAGTGAAACATGGCACGTTATATGGCAACAGTAACACATGTGTAGATCTAAAATTCTAAGCTAATCTGTGCAAAAGATTAAACAAATGGCAGCCATTTTGATGACTTGCAGCCTGTTTCAGCGTGCCAACTTTATATGCAAATCATTGCTAAAGTATCAAATATGGTGAAGTGATGACAGAAAATTAAAACATTGATTATTTTAGGAATATGTAATTTGAGAAAGAAAATCTCCCGCATATGAAGGAGAGGCTCAAATAAATAGAAATATGGTTCTACAGAAGGATACTGAGGATACCACGGACCGAGCACGCGAAAAACGAAAAGGTTTTGTAGATGACTGGAAACAAATGGAAACTTAAACTTAACATCAGAAAGAGACAGTTGAAGTTTCTCCGACACATAATAAGGAAAGGAGGCCTTGGTGAATCTGATACTCACAGGGTGGATGGATGAAAAGAGCGACAGGAAAAACAGCGTGTGACATACTTGAAGGACTTAAGCAAATGGATGGCAGAGCAGGGTTTAGAAGGGGTAACAAGAGAAAGGTGGTTAATAGCCACTAAGGGTAAGGAGTTGTAGAAGGCCATGATTGCCTACGACCTGAAGGGACACGGCACATAAACGTAGTGGAGTTATAAATAACTAATGAATATTTATAATTAGTTATAATATATTTATAACTAGTTATAAATAACTAATCAATATTGAGAATAGGTAGATTCCTACCTAATCAATATTTGATAAACAAATAAGAAATTATAATGTGGATTTAAAGTTGGGGATCAATTCTATATTATAATCAGTATATAAAATTAACCCTCACTTTGTGGTCATGTAAGTTTTCTATACATGTATATTCTAGATTTATGGGCTTGAGCAAATGATGTCAGAGCAGGGTTTGGGAGGGGTAACAAGAGAAAAGGTATTAAGAGCCACTAGGAAGATGTGGAAGGCCATAATCGCCTACATCCTGAAGGGACACGGCACATCGAAAAAGAAGAGGAGTTATAAATATCTAATCAGTATTGAAAAGACTTGGATTTATATACCCAATCAATATTTTATAAACAAATGAGTAATTTTAATATGCATATAAAGTTGGGGATATATTCTGTATTATAATCAATATACAAAGTGATCCCTCACTTTGCGGTCATGCTAGTTTCTGTATATTTATATTCTAGATTCATGGGCTTGAGTAAATGGATGGCTGAACAGGGTTTGGGAGGGGTAACAAGAGAAAGGGTATTAAGAGCCACTAAGGATAGTGAGATGAGATGGCCATGATTGCCTATGTCCTGAAGGGACACGGCACATAAAAGAAAAAGAGGAGTTATAAAAAACGAATCAGTATTGAGAAGAATTAGATTTATACCTAATCGATATTTAATACCTAATCGGTATTTAATACCTAATCGATATTTGATAAACAAATGCTAGTTTCTATAAATTTATATTCTAGATATATGGGCTTGCGTAAATAGATGGCAAACCAGGGCTTGGGAGAAGTTTTTTTTTTAATCATTTCACCCCAAGCAAGGCATTCCACTGCCACTATTGCGCAGGGGGTTACATAGGGGAAAGTGGTGAGAAAGAGTTGTTAGATAGAGGAAATGTCAGAAGTAGAGTGATAGACAGGTAAGGATACCGAGGATGAGGGTGGGGTAGTTGGAAAGAGTGTTTGAGAGAATGGATGCGAGTGAGTGTGTTAGGAGGTGTCTATTGACCTTACATTTAAACTCCTGGAGATTGTAGCTGTCGGGGAAGCAATTATGTGGAAAGGAATTCCACAGGCGGGAAGTGCGAGAAAAGAAGCTGTTGGAATAGAAATTGCGGTTACATTTTATCGGTTTCACTATAAAAGGGTGGGACCTAGTTGCTAATCTAGTATCTGGTGCAAATTCGTACCTAGGGGGCATCAGTGATCCAAGTTCATTGGAGCAGAAGCATTTATAGAAGAGGCACAGGGAAGCCACGTCACACCGGTGAGAGAGTGACCTGCAGCCGGTCTGCCAAGTCGTATCGATCACATTAACTGTCGTCACTTTGTTAATCGGTAGAATATTATATTTTTGGATTCGTTGGGTTTTTCAGTAAGGGCGCTTTTCTATTTGAGAATATTTTATGAGTTTTTTGTTTCTTATTGAATATAAAATATTGTAGTTATTAGTTACTTGAAACTATTTTTAAAGTGTTTCTTCTCTTCATGTAAAAATTAAGGACTGAAAATTATAAGTGTTTCTAAGCAGAATCCGATGATTATTCCAGATTTTATTTTTAATGTTATATGAGAATAGAAATTAATGAGATCATTTGTATTAGTTGATTTTTGATGGGAACAATGTTTTAGGTTTCTGTTTACGCACTGTAGAATGATATTTAGGAAAAGTAAAGTAATATTGGATATCGGCTAGGAACGAGAAATCGCGGAACCGAGTTCGAATTCCAGCTGAATTCATTGCCTTCACTTACGCGCAAATACCCTTGGGAAAGGTATTAATCCGTCTCTTCCCTCCAGTTATGGGTTAAATAATATGACAGATTGGGTTCTATAGCCTTGGTCTGCAACCAGTCTACCGCAGAAAGCAATGGCAACCTACTGCGGGATAATCTTCTGCCTAGTCAGTCATGTCTCTTTCGAGACATGATCGCCCAAGCGTGTATCGCGCATGGCACTTAACTGACTGAAAGTAATATTTTCTTCCATTTCGTATGTAAATCTTATACTATGATAGTTTTGTGGTTAGTTTATTAACAAAACATGTAAATCGTTAGCCCGATGAAATATTAATTGGGCATCATCAATATATCAGAAGTAAGTTCAGGTAAAATATTCTGGAAATGACCAGATTCAATAAATATTACTAGCAGTATAACCCGGCGTTGCTCGGGTGTAATGAAAGCTTTAAAACTAATCCATGGTCCTGGAGCTCAGCCTAATGAATATTTGTGTGAAATTTGCTGAGAATTGGATTAAAATTGTGGATTTGTATAAAGGACATACAGACAGATAAACAAACGCACACACAAACATCTTGCTTTTTATATATATATTTATCGATTTTCTTGACTATTGTAAGAACTGCAACCTTGAAACTTCTGAATATCGTTTCTTATGTCTTTGTCTATGGGCGTATCAAATTTGATTAAAATCGGACCACTTCTTCTTTAACCCGAGTTTTTCGATTATCGATTTTCGATATTCATCGGTGGTAGCTCGACACGAAACCTAGCTAAGAACACTCGCAGACGCTTATAGTACAATAAGTAAATAGTACATTTTCAAGAAAATCGGTTCATCCGTTTCGGAGTCTATAGGTAACGGACACACACACAGACAAACATTCATTTATAAATAAGTTTAGATTAGCTCTACTTTCTATTCAGCACTCTTTAAAAAAAGTGTTTCTTTAGATACGGAATATTATTCCACTTATACGTACCCTATACTTGGTTTTATATATATATATATATATATATATATATATATTTTATATATATATATATATATATATATATATATATATATATATATATATAAATATATATATATATATATTTTATTTGATTTTATTCTATCTTTTTCTTTTTCGTTTTCTTTTTCTTTTTCTTTCCCTTTATTTTTATTTTTATTTTATTTTATTATTTATTTTTTAATTTCTTTGCAATCTATTTAAAAAGGAAAAGTAGACTAATTTTTCTCCAGTTTCTGAAAGTTTTTTTCTGTTGCTGAGGTGATGTGTCGTCCCCCGTGGGGATCTTCATATCGAAATGGCCATTCAACATCTTTGAATTAATCCTTTTTTAATATATATATATATATATATATATATATATATATATATATATAGTCTCATGAACATAAACAAGATTAGTACGATGAAGTCCTTCGTCACGAAGCATGTCACACGAAAATATTTTCCACTTTTAATATACATCGTTCTAATAAATACACACACACACACACACACACACACTCATATATATATATATATATATATATATATATATGTATATGTTCACACCAACATAAACAATCTTAGTCTATTGAATTCATTCGTCATAACCCTTCCCCAATATATATATATATATATATATATATATAGTCATCCGAAGACAGATCTGTTTCGCTGTATTACAACTCATCAGTACGGCTTAGACTCCGTTCGCTTCCTAACCCAGGATTGAAATCCCGACCGAATCGGCGTCAGTCGGCGATTCTACCCCTATTAAAAATTATATTTTTAAACATGCACATAATTATACTATATATCCGCTACAAAGGTACGTTCGTTTCGACATTGAAACTTCAATATCTCATCAGGAGGTGTGTAAAGTAATGGAAATCCTCCTTCCTTATATTTATTTAGTTTAGTTTGAGGTGTTGGTGCTGGTTACTGATAGGGAAATAAGTCTCTGACCGTTACCAACCTTACATGATAAAAAATGAAAACCCAATATATATAAACCCCAACTCTAATCACCCACCATCTGTTATCAAACACATCCCATCATCAATAGAATGCTGCATTAACACACACTCATCCAGTAAAGAAATATTTTATAAATACAAGGTAATTTACAAAATTCTTAAAGATAGCGGATATCAATCATCAAAAATTAGCTTTGTGAAAAAATTCAGGAATTCAGAAAGCAAAAATAGAAACCTAAATATCAAATGTTATAACCCTCCTTTTAATCAATCAAATAACTTCAAACTGGGACATAAATTTCTTCAACTAATATATAAGCTTTTCCACAAAGAATAACCCTCTAAATAAAATATTCAGTAAAAATACAATTAAACTAAGCTATATCTGCTCCAATAATATAGAAAAATAATTAAAGTACATAACAACAAAATATTAAAAGCACACAATAAAAATAACTCCAACACTAATACCAGTCCGGCCCATAATAACAACCTCTGTAACTGTAGAAACCCTAACCAATGTCCCATGACCAATAAATGCGTAACCAAATCCCTGATATATATGTGTTCGATTTCATCCATGAAGAATCCTAAGGATGAAAAAATGTATATCGGAAATACCATGAACGTATTTAAAAAGCGATTTTACAATCACCTCTCATCCTTTAACAACAAAGAAAAACAAAACATGACATCTCTCTCCAAATACTTTTGGAAGTTAAAAGGCGAAAATAAAACGCCTAAAGTTAAATGGAAAATCCTTAAGCAAGCAAGAACAGCTAAATCTATAAAGGAACCATGTTTCCTCTGTCTTCAAGAAAAATTCAGATCTTTAAATATATGAACAGTAACAAGCTTTTAAACCAGAGGCATGAATCCACAGTAAACTGCAAGCACATTAGAGAACTAACATTACAATCATGCTAAAAAAATACTATAATAGCCAGAGCTAGGACCCCATATATATATATATATATATATATATATATATATATATATATATATATATATAAAATTCTACAGTAATATCGA
>JBBBDQ010001692.1:295000-385000 GCA_037127315.1 Ascarosepion bandense
ACTGAAAAGCTTACACATTCCAGGGTGCTTTTCAGAACGACAACGAAAAAGTATCAACATCTTCGACGAGATGACAAGCTAAATATGTTTCTTTAATATATTTTTTGATATGCGTCATCTGTTCCAGGTAAAAACATTTCTCGTTTTTCGTACATGTTTTAAAGCAAATCCAAATGGGATGCTTATACAAAAGTGGGTATAAATTCAAATATTTGTGTTCCAGGTGCCAAAACTGCTTTTGGATATTGTCCAGAGAAAGGCAAATGTGTCAGAATATATTTTCTAGAAATGAGTTCTCTTCTAAATAAAAAAAATGCATAAAGAGATTAACACAGATGGAAACACATACACACACATACAAATACGAATACGTATATACACGACTGGGGCTAAAATTTTATCGGCACGACAAAGAAGGGGTTAAAAATTCTGATGATTCATCAGATTTTGGGAATTGGTTTAAACTGAGTACTTTTCAGAGGATGTGTGTTGTGGATATCGACTCGGAACGAGAAATCGGGGAGCCGAGTTCAAATTCCACTTGAATTTGTTGCATTCACTTACGCACAAATACACTTGGAAAATGTATTAATCTGTCTCTTCCTTCAAGTTATGGGTCAAATAATAGGACAGATTGGGTTCTATAGCCTTGACAGGCAATCAGTCTACTGCAGAAGGTAATTGCAACTTACTGCGGGATAATCTTCTGCCCAGTCAGTCATGGTTCTTTTGAGACATGATCGCCGAAGCATATGTCATGTATGTCACTTAACTGACTGACTTTTCAGCAATTCATCTGTATATGGGATGTGTGTCATGATACACTGAATAACGGCTCGGAATGAGAAATAACTGAGCCGAGTTCGAATTCCAGTTGAAATCGTTGCATTCACTTACGCGCAAATACTTTTGGGAAAGGTATGAACACATCTATTCTCGCTCCAGCTATGGGTTCAGTAATAGAACATATTGATTTCTGTAGCCTTGTTGGCAAACCGTTTCCCGCAAAAAGAAATGGCAACCTACTAGGCAAAAATCTTCTTCCCAGTCATAGATCGTACGAGACATGATCGCCCAAACATGTATTGTCATATTACACTATTGGAGTTTGGACAAACAACGAGGAACACATAATCTTATATTTTTATTCTTTGTTGATGATGCTTGTGTGGAACAGGGGAGCTGCCGGAGAGAGACGCACACACAAAGGATCTGGCTGGAGTCAATAACCAGCGATGGTTTTTCAGCCAAAATGTCTTAACGTGATATATTCGTAAAACCCCCACGAATGCTTTGCTTTTTCGGGTCGTCGCTTTTTTTAGGTTATCTACAACAGGATATGTCTGTCAGCCACCCTTTTCCTTGAGTGACATCCATCTATGGCCGGATATATCTGTTAATCATATCCTAGCGTCCATCTCCTTTCAAACCAGTTGTTGTTTGTTTTTCCTTTTGTTTTTGCACTTGTTGACATCATTCTCAGCCGGATATATCTCAACCACACTTGTCCTTTGTTGACCTCGTCCACGGCCGGATGTACCTGTCAGTTACCTCTGACGTTCAAGGTAATATATTACATTATCACATATAGCACTTAACTGACATATTGATTCGAAAAGGAGAGTCTGTAATGTGATAGGTACTGATCTGGCGACTCGTCTGCAGCCACTTTCCCATCGTCGAAATGTGGCCTCCCTATGTCTGTTCTATAAATACTTTCATGGCTTCTGCTCGGATGAGCTTAAGTCACTGATGCCTCCTCAACAGGTGTTTACTCGTGCAACCAGACTGGCAACTGGGTCCCACCCATTCACAGTCAGGTTAGCCAAACGCAGACGACAATTCTACTCCTTCAGCTTCTTCTCTCGCACTTCCCGCCTGTGGAACTCACTCCCGTATTCTTGCTTTCCTGACGGCTACGACCTCCAGAAATTTAAAAACAAAGTCAATACTCATCTACTAACCACTGGACTCTAGCTCTCTCCCCTCCCCTGTATAATCTTCACGTTCTCTCCGCCCATGTATCTGTCATTGCACCTGCTTTCTCAGCTTTCTATTGTTCCTTTCTAACTAGCTTGTACTCCTCACTCTTTTCTAATTAATCTTTTTACATTTATGTAATCCCCTGCACATCAGTGGCGTTTCCGCCTTGCTCGGGGTGAAATGATTAAAAAAAGATAAATAAATAAATACAGACTGTAAGTGAACATGAAAAGAAATTATTAAGGGGAGAGAACAATAAAAGAACAGAAATTATAAAGAAAAATAACGATTGACATTGCATTTAGAGTTTTGAAGAACAAAGTTGACTAGAATCTAGAAGCCAGAAAAAAAACTTTCGATTATACTTAGATATTTGATTTGCAAAATGTTGATATCTTGCCGCCAATCTAGTCAGTCAGTTAGTGGCCATACGTGATACACGCTTTGGACGATCATGTCTCGAAAGAGATGATTGACTGAGCAGAAAATTATCCCGCAGTAGGTTACCTTTGCTTTCTTTGAGAGACTGGTTGCTGACCAATGCTATAGAACCCAATCTGCCATATTATTTAATCCATAACTGGAGGGAAGAGACGAATTAATACCTTTTCCAAGGTTATTTGGGCGCAAGTGAATGCAATGAATTCAACTGGAATTCGAACTCGGCTCCCCGATTTCTCGTTCCAATCTAACACTGCTCTTAAATTCATAAACCCAAGTAACAGAGCACAAAATTCAACAAAAGAATTTTTAAAAAGTATTTATAAAAGTATTTATAAAAGTATTTATAAACAAGGCAGAGAAAAGAAATATTATGATTGTATGAAAATGGCTGAATTCACTAAACAGTCTCAAGGCCAAAAACATTGCAGGTGTTTTTCTTTGTGATTTATCAAGCATTTCTAAATAGAGAGCGGAAACACAAGGACAAATGCAATAGAAACTTCCAGGTGTTTACGCGTGCAACCAGATTGGCAACTGGGCCCCACCCATTCACAGTTAGATTAACCAGACAGCAGTTCTACTCCTGTAGCTTCTTTTCTCGCACTTCCAGCCTGTGGAACTCGCTTCCATATTCTTGCTTTCCTGACGGCTACAACCACCAGGAACTTAAATGCAATGTCAATACTCATCTATTAACAACTTGACTCTAGTTCTTTCACCACCCCGTATATCCTTTCCTTCCTCTCCACCTTTGCAACTGTCATCACACCTGTATTCCCATTCTTCTCTTGCTTCTTTCTAACTGGTTCGTCTTCCTCTTCACTCTCCTCTGTTTAATCTTTTTACTCTTATGTAGCCCCCTGCACATCAGTGGCATTACCGCCTTGCTCGGGGTGATACGATTAAAAAAATGCATACACGAATGCTAGACTTTCCTGTAAATCGTATAAAAGTGTACGATAGACTCTACTGAGAAATATTTTTCTAGTAAAACAGAGAGAACCAACTTTCCTAGCAGCAGACTTAGCAATTGTTTTCATCTCTCCACTTCAGTCAGTTAAGTGCCATAAGTGATACACGCTTGGGCGATCATGTTTCGAAAGAGACATGACTGACTGGACAGAAGATTATCCCGCAGTAGGTTGCCATTGCTTTCTGCGGTAGACTGGTTGCAGACCAAGGCTATAGAACCCAATCTGTCTTGTTATTTAACCCATATCTGGAAGGAATTGACCTTTCCCAAGAGTATTTGCGCGGAAGTGAATGCAATAAATTCAGCTGGAATTCGAACTCGGCTCCCCGATTTCTCGTTCCGAGTCGATATCCAATGCACCACAATGCACATCTCCACTTCATTTCAGTGAAAACTTTAGCCTGAGAATGACCAATGAGTCCCTTTTTTTGAGGTTATTAGCAGTCATACTGATGAAAGCCAAAAAAGGTTCTCTGAAACGATTAAAAGAAAACGCTTTGTAGGCGTTAAAATTAATAATCTTTTGTCAACAGGGGAAAATCATTTCTTGCGCCAGTTTATAACAGATTGTAGGTAATGTTTGAGATCATATGCCAATTTCACCTTATCAAACCGATCAGACTTACCATTCATAGAGGTGTAATTAGGTTTCATTAGCAGAGATACTGAATTGAGAACTAATGACATCAGAACTGAAGTTGAAGATAATTTAGATGTGGCGTATGTCAAATGATAGAGGACTGGGAGATACCGTCATTAATGAAGAAAAGATCTAAAAGTTATTTACCCTATTTACATCATTCAGCTTATTGTCTTCAATTGCCATGTTCATGAAATGGCTGCTGTACTCTCTGGCCTTCGTCGCGTGATATACGTTGGAATTTCAAGACTTCAACGTGGAGTACATTGTTCTTAAAATGGGATATGAAAAAGTATGGCACTTTGAATTAGAACGATCTACTCGTGTGTTCAAATAAAGGGTCCTTTCGAAATTCCAACGTATATCATCTGAAGAAGTCCAGAACATATAACGACCGAAACACCGTGAATATGGCAATAACGATGAGTACATTAGTTCGAATGGTGCAAATAGTGTGTAAAACCTCGCGGTCGTTGATGGCGTAGATTCATTGCTGGTTTTCAGGTTGACTCTTCCAACGGTGATCTGCCTTGCCCACGTTGTGGAATTTGATGTCGAGGAAGTCCCGTGAAATTCTCGCTAGCTGTCTCTCCGCCAAGTCAACCAAGCTGGATGCACAATTAGGGAAACTATATGACACCAAAAACAATTAGAATGACGCCTGAATAAGTTGTAGAAAAGTCTTTATATACAAAAGGAAAGTTAAGTAAAAGAATGACCAATCGTCTTTTTCCAAAAAAACTGTTCCCATCAAGTTGGCAACGGAAAGGAAATTCCGACCAATTTCTCTAAATAGTAATAAATTTTTACAATATCACATCTAAGAAATATAAACACATCTAAAACTTATCTTAAACAATATTTCAGTAAAATATTCTAATTACAGAATGTTACATATTCAAGAGTGTCTCAGAGTATTCAAGAGTGTGAGTTGGGATACAATGGGTATCGGCTCGGAAAGAAAAATCAAAGAGCCGAGTTCGAATTCCAGTTGAGTTCGTTGCATTCCGTTCTGCACAAATACCCTTGGGAAAATATTTCATCCGTCTCTTCCCCTTCCAGCAGACCAGCTATAGAATCCAATCTGTCCTGCTATTTAACCCATAATTGAAGGGAGAATATTGAGTTCTATAGACTTGGTTGGCAACTAATCTACCGTAGAAAGTAATGGCAACCTGCTGCTGGAAAATCTTCTGACCAGTCAGTCATGTCTCTTTTGAGACATAATCACCCAATAGTGTATTACCTCCAGTTAAGCGTTAAATAATAGGACAGATTGGGTTCTATAGCCTTGGCTGGCAACCAGTCTACCGTAGAAAGTAATGGCAACCTGCTGCGGGAAAATCTTCTGCCCAGTCAGTCATGTCTCTTTTGAGACATGATCACCCAATCGTGTATCACTTAACTGATTGACATATGCAGAGAAAGGCTGATCAAATACCTAATGAAATCCGGTTATTTAAATGTAATGACAACAAAGTATAATTCGTTTCGATCAACTCTTTCTGCCTTCAGGCTCGTTTGTCATCTTTCTTTCTTTTTATTTTGCTTGTATTTAGTTGCAATGAAAAACGTTTTAAACACTTTTACGCTCATTATTCATTAAAAAAAAAAACACACTATTTCAAACAACTGACCAAAAACAGAAGATGAAAGCAGCTTTGCCTAAATATTGCGTGTTTGTTAACTGCTGACAAAGCGTCAATGTGATTTTTACTTAATCACAGCTACACGATTGTTGTGGAGTAGTTTTTCGCACTGAAGATTATAATCGTGCTATGTCAGTTGCAAATCGACTTAACGCACCCAAAATGTTAGGAACTTGGTAATCTTCCACTGAAAGCTGACTCCTTAGTATTCGGCTAACTGCCGAATAATATCAACTGCCTAATAGTTCTACTGAACTTCAACAGAACTCTAAAGAACTTCTATGAACTTTCCCAATAACTCCTAAGAACTTCTCACGTTAACCTCCTGTTAACACTTATTAATATAGGAGGGAGAGTCCATTAGGTGTGTTTTCCCATAACAACGATGACATTCGTACGCTAATAGGAAGTGTCTTCGGGTGGGTGGCAAGCTTTGCTTTTCAACCGGAAAGTTAATAAACAAACTCCTATAGTTGTTTCTTCTCTCACATGATTATTCACCAACTTATTAGCTACGAGTTTCTTTCTTCCATATTAGAGGCATTCATATCCAGAAAAAAAACATTTCTTTAATATGAATATCATGCATTTTATAATAGTTCTCCCTTCGTTACAACAAAAATTCGTCCATTTTTTTATCATTGCAGTCCAAGCAAGGCAGGACCAGCTCTAGTGCGCAGTGGGTTATAATGAGAGGAAAACAATAGGGTAGAGAGATGTCGAAGAAAGGATAAGAGACAGATGAAAATCAGGGAGAAAGAAGATGGTAGTTGCATTTAAACTTTTAGAGATCGTAGCTATCAGGTAAGCAAGTAAATGGAAGTGTGTTTCACAGGCGGGAAGTGCGGTAAAAGAAACTATTGGACCTTGGTCGAGGCAAGAAATATGTCAGAGTAGTTGGCTTGAAATTATTTGTAGAGATGAGAAAGGGAAGCCACATAACGTCGATGATGAAATGACTGAATCCGAGGTGCCATATAAAGATTGATTATTTTGCAGATCTTCCTTGGATATTGTGGAGAACCTCAAGGTAAATAGCAGAAGAACCCGAATAAATATAATAATATCATTTACATTATCATTAATGTATTATTCAAGAGACGGACAAATTATAGATTTATAAATATACAAGATGGATTCAGACAAGAAAATAGTTTTGATGTCCTATTCTTTTTCTGTTTATTTTTCTTCTTCTTCCACTTCTCCTCCTCCTCCTTTTTTTTCTTATTTTTCTTTTTTTCTTTCTTCTTACTCTTGCTATTAATATGACCTTTACCTTTTATTCTCTTTCACTAATTCTTTCTTCTTTTTGCTTTTCTTCTTCCTCTTCTTTGTCCTGCTAAAGTTCTTTTCACTGATTCTTTTCTTCTTCCTCATTTCCCTCTTTCTTTTCCTTTGTTTATCTTCCTCTTCTTCATCTCTGCAAACATATTTTTTCTCTTTCATCCTTTTTATATTTCTTCTTTTTCTTTTCCTTCTTCTTCTCTGCTAACGTGACTTTTCTCTTTCATCCTCTTTCTTTTTCTTTTTCTTTTTTTCTTCCTATTCTTTTTTTTTATTCTTCGATTTTTTTTCCTGTTGCAGAAGTAATTGTATCTGTCATAACAATAATTTAATCTAAAAACAAACATTTTCTAATGTTTTTTTATTCTTTAAAAATCTTTTCTGGAAAGAAGAATATAGTATCAACGGTAATATAGTATTAGATAAGTTCGTTTATTGTCCGGTTTATACTCCTCCTCTGTTTTTCTTACCAGGAGTAGAGGTTTATCTATTATATTCGGTTTAGAGTCAGGGTTCCTGTCCTTTCCATTTTTTTTATTCTCTTTCAATTCCTTTTTTTTAAATCATTTCACCCCGAGCAAGGCAGAAATTCCACTGATGAGCCGGGGGCTACATAACTGTAAAAAGATTAAATAGAAAAGAGTGAGGAGTACAAACTAGTTAGAAAGGAGCAATAGAAAGCTGAGAATGCAGGTGCGATGAAAGATACATAGGTGGAGAGAAAGGGAAGAATATACGGGGGTGGGGAGAGAGCTAGAGTCCAGTGGTTAATAGATGATACACCAGACATTCGGCAGACATGATGAACAGATAAAGTGGTATGTTTTACGTGAACCGAACGTGGTTAAATGTCATTCATATTTTTAAGTGAAGAACTTGCTTCCCAGTGTTTTGCCGATGTACGTGTTTTGTAGCTTCTTTTATAACTTGACATCAGTCTAAGTCAGTCATCCAGATATTTTTCATCTGCTCTTGGCAGATAGCTCATGTGGTCAGTAAAAGCAAATCAGTTTAATGTGACATCAGATGCCAAAAAAGAATTAAACACTTCCTTCATGCTGACGACACCGTACTGCTGTCTGTCAATATTCACAGGCAACCTCTCCTGCCTCCCATAAATATGGACCAAGCGAGTCTCCCCGAGAGTAAAACACTGCGCCTCCTCGGCCTTACCTTCTCTTCTGATCTCAAGTGGAACCACTACATTGATTCAATAGCTAAATCCACTGCTAGGAAGGTCGGGTCACTATATCAGGCCAGGGTGTTTTTTCCCGTCTGAAAACATCCGGCATATATACAAATCAACCATTCGTCCGTGCATGGAGTACTGCTGCCATATATGGTCAGGTGCCCCCGCTGTTCACCTCGGTGTTCTTGACAGGCTCCAAAGGAGAATCAGTAATGTGATAGGTACCGACTTGGCGGCTCGACTATAGCCACTTCCCCACCAACGGGATGTGGCTTCCCTTTGTCAGTTCTATAAATACTTTCATGGCTTCTACTCCAACGAACTTAAGTCACTGGTGCCATGCAACAGGTGTTTACTCGTGCAACCAAATTGGCAACTTGGTCTCAC
Organism: Ascarosepion bandense; assembly: GCA_037127315.1. Lineage (NCBI taxonomy): Eukaryota > Metazoa > Mollusca > Cephalopoda > Sepiida > Sepiidae > Ascarosepion > Ascarosepion bandense. The sequence continues at coordinate 303,550 of JBBBDQ010001692.1, forward strand.
CCATTCACAATGAGATTAACCAAATGCAGAGGACAATTCTACCCCACCAGCTTCTTTACTCGCCCTTCCCGCCTGTGGAACTCGTTTCCTTATTCTTGCTTTCCTAACGGCTACAATTTCCAGGAAATCAAATGCAAACTCAATACTCATCTCTTAACCACTTGACGCTAGTTCTTTCCTCACCACCTATGTCCCTCTCTTCTCTTGCTCCTTTCTAAATGGTTTGTCCTTCTCCTTACTCTCTTCTATCTAGTGCTTTTACTCTTATGTATCCCCCTACACATCAGTAGCGTTACCGCCTTGCTCGGGGTGATATGATAAAAAAAATGAAAATAGACTTTAAGTTTGGTAAAAACAGAAAGACAATGACCATTTCTTGGACTTGGAACCCAAGTTTAAACGACTTTCTATTTTATTCATAATGAGTCACTGTTCTGCTAATTATCATGATAACAAGTCTTTAGAATTGATGCTTTCGGTACAAATTCTCAGCAAACAAATTTTCTTCAAATCCACACAACATTTTCATCATGATTTCTTTAATTCAAGAAAAATATGTGACATTTTTTATAATTTCTTATAAATTATTTTCATTTTTTTCGCCTAAGCAATTGTTGTGTTGCGTTACCTCCTCGCCAGATGTAGGATGCACTCAATTTCCAATGGGTAATAGCAGAAGCTATTTATAGTTCGTATGCAAATGAGTCACTTCATCTCCTTGTACCGAAGACGTTTTATTCCCTGACTAGCAGTATATCCCGGCGTTGATCGGGTGTCATGAAAGCTTTAAAACTAATCCATAGTCCTGGAGCTTAGACTCAACCTAAAGAATATTTGTGTCAAGTTTGGTGAGAATCGGATGAAAATTGTGGATTTGTATAAAGGACATACAGACAGATAAACAGACACACACACAGACATCTTGCCTTATATATATATACATGTTATCGATTTTCTGCACTATTGTAAGAACTGCAACCTTGAAACTTCTGAATATCGTTTCTTATGTCTTTGTCTATCAGTGTATCAAATTTGATTAAAATCGGACCACTCCTTCTATAACCCGATTTTTCCGATTATCGATTTTCGATATTTATCGGGGATACCTCGACACAAAACCGAGCTAAGAACACTCGCAGACGCTTATAGTACAACTGTGTAAAATTACAAGAAAATCGGTTCAGCCGTTTCGGAGTCTATATGTAACGGACACACACAGACACACACATACACACACACAATGACAAAGTTCCATTTATAAATAAGTTTATCCATCCGACCAGGCCCTGCAAATAAGTTATCCGCTGCCTTCCTCTGTCTCTCTTTCCCTCTATCTGTCCAGTCAGTATCAGGTTCTCTAGGCTCTCCTTCCTCATGGCGTGTCCCAGGAACTTCAGTTGTCTCTTCCTGATGCTCGGTATTAATTTCATGTTGGTTGCCATTCTTTCCAACACCTCATCGTTGCTTGCATGCTCAGTCCACGATATCCGCAGCATCCTTCTGTAGAACCACCTTTCCGCTGCTTCCAGTTTTGTCCTCATTTTCGATGATATTGTCCAGCATTCACTGCCGTATTGAAGAACTGACATCACATAGCAATCCAGCACTCCTCTCTTTGTTTCTAGTGACATAGTCCTGTGTGTTAGTACTTTGCTCAGCTTCTGGAACGCGTCCTTTGCATGCCAATTCGCCTTCTGATCTCTCTGTTGCACTTTCCATCTCCTGTTAGAACACTTCCTAGGTATTTAAATTTATGTACTTGCTTGATTCTGGTATCCCCTACTTGTATTTGGCATTTTGGGTTGCACCTTTTGCTGATGACCATGCATTCAGTTTTCTTAAAGTTTATTTGTAGTCCTTTTTGTCACTCTCCACCGCTACCTTCTGTAGGAGGTCGTGCAGTTTCCTTTTCCGTGTTTGCAATCAGAACTGTATCATCTGCATACATTATGTTGTTCAAGTTGTGGCCTCCAATAGCAAATTCTGGCGTGTCGTCTAGGGTCCACAAAATCTTCTCGCTGTACAGGTTGAACAAATCCGGTGAAAAGAGGCATCCTTGTCTTACGCCTCTTTCTATCTTTGTAAATCTACTGAGATCGTTACCTGTCCGTCTGCAGGCCGTTTGCTGCCAGTAGAGATTCTTGATTACTTATGTCCTTTCCGAAAATATTCAGGCCGCCGAGCATCTCCATCAATTCCTTGTGTCGTATCTTGTCGAATGCCTTCGCATAGTCAATGAAACATAGGTATAAGTCTTTCTTCATTTGTACTGGCCTTTCGGAGAGCATCCTAATCATTAATATGTCGTTCCTTGTTCCAGTGTCCTTAACGAACCCGCACTGTTCCTGCCCTAACACTGGCCTGATTCTACTTCTCGCTCTCTTCATCAGGATCCTGACAATCAGTTTTGTGATGTGACTCATTAAGCTGATAGTTCTGTGTTTAAGTATATAATTCCAAGAGATTCATATGCTATTGTCTTCAAGGTCTCATGGTCCCATTGGATATAGTCGTTGGGTTAGTTCCGGTGATTTGAGCCAAAGAGTGAGTTCAATATCAGGCTACGGTAGTGATGTAGAAATTAGAAGATTTAAGTTAAAGAGAGATAACTACATGTCTACCAGAAGTGGCATCTCACATGAAATGGGAAGGATATACACCGGTTATCGTAATAAAGGGTTTTAAATTCTCAGCAGCTGAAGAGGGCCGGAGCTTACAACGGCCGAAACGTCGTATAGACATATACGTTTTTACTCTTTTTTTTAAACGTAAAACCTTTGGCGTTTTGTGATGGTTAATCAAATTTGACTGTAATTTATTTGTGTTTTTACTAAATTTACTCTTTTGTTTTTTGTTTTTTTTTCTGTATTTTCTTAAAATTTACCTTTTTGTCATGTATTCAAAACATTGTCATTATAATGATTTTTAGTCTTCATGATCATTTTGTGATTCTTTTTTAATCTCTTTTGTATGATATTTTTCGTGTGAATCTTAAATTATTATTTTGAAATTGTTAGTCATTTTTTTAATAATTTTTAGAAAGGTTTTTGCGTTTGCTAATTATTTGTGACTGTAAGTATATTTAGAGTCTCTTTTTCTTATTTCTTTTTAAAATTTTTATAGTTTTTTTGTTTCTCTTTTTTAGTTCGTTTTTTTTAGTTTTAGTTTTATGTTATTATTGTGTGAGATTATTGTGTGCATTTATGGCCTATTATAATTCTGTGTAATTTTGTGTATGTTTTCCTCTATTCTCCTTTTTTGTATTTGCATATATTTTTCCTTTAAGATTATTTTATGTGTATGCATGACTTATGGTATGCGTTGTTAATTTTGTGACACTTCCTGTATCGTTGCTGCAATGTCTACGTGCAGACACCTATAACTATCACCTTATTTCGCCTCTGTGACAAAAATTATTTTAAATTATTTTAAATTATTTAAAATTAAGCAGTGTGTAATTGTTATTACTGTCGAAAGGAATGTTGATTTTATAACCGTTTAATTATGCGTTGAGTTTTTCTTATCAATATTTTATTTATAGATAGATAGATAGATAGATAGATAGATAGATAGATAGATAGATAGATATGAACAGACTGAGATAGATAGATAGATAGATAGATAGATAGATAGATAGATAGATAGATATGACCAGACTTAGATAGATAGATAGATAGATAGATAGATAGATAGATAGATAGATAGATACGAACAGACTGAGATAGATAGATACATATGAACAGACTGAGATAGATAGATAGATAGATAGATAGATAGATAGATAGATAGATAGATATGAACAGACTGAGATAGATAGATACATATGAACAGACTGAGATGAGATAGATAGATAGATAGATAGATAGATAGATAGATAGATAGATAGATAGATAGATATGAACAGACTGAGATAGATAGATACATATGAACAGACTGAGATGAGATAGATAGATAGATAGATAGATAGATAGATAGATAGATAGATAGATAGATATGAACACTTAGATAGATAGATAGATAGATAGATAGATAGATATGAACAGACTGAGATAGATAGATAGATAGATAGATAGATAGATAGATAGATAGATAGATAGATATGAACAGACTGAGATAGATAGATAGATAGATAGATAGATAGATAGATAGATAGATAGATAGATATGACCAGACTTAGATAGATAGATAGATAGATAGATAGATAGATAGACAGATAGATAGATAGATAGATACGAACAGACTGAGATAGATAGATACATATGAACAGACTGAGATAGATAGATAGATAGATAGATAGATAGATAGATAGATAGATATGAACAGACTGAGATAGATAGATACATATGAACAGACTGAGATAGATAGATAGATAGATAGATAGATAGATAGATATGAACAGACTGAGATAGATAGATACATATGAACAGACTGAGATAGATAGATAGATAGATAGATAGATAGATAGATAGATAGATAGATAGATACGAACAGACTGAGATAGATAGATACATATGAACAGACTGAGATAGATAGATAGATAGATAGATAGATAGATAGATAGATAGATAGATATGAACAGACTGAGATAGATAGATACATATGAACAGACTGAGATAGATAGATAGATAGATAGATAGATAGATAGATATGAACAGACTGAGATAGATAGATACATATGAACAGACTGAGATAGATAGATAGATAGATAGATAGATAGATAGATAGATAGATAGATAGATAGATAGATATGAACACTTAGATAGATAGATAGATAGATAGATAGATAGATAGATAGATAGTGTTTCAGTATCAAACTGAGGATAGTGCAGAGGATTCTGAAAGAGTTGGATGAAGCTAAAGGTGATTACGAATATGCTTAAATTGAACACTAATGATAGCGAAGTTATATCTTCATTCATCTTCCTATAAAACTTAAACTGAACACGGAGGCCTATCTCAAGTGCCTTGAAAAGATAGTGCTGCCCTGGGTCAAGAGTGTGGCTGCTGCAAGACGTTTTGTCTGTTTAAAAAAAACTCTGCAGAAACCACACAAGCAGAAGATTACTGTTATAGCTGTCAGATAAATTCTGAGACTAAATAACCCCTTATATCTGGCCACTTGATTATTATGGTTTGGTTGTATTTGAACTGGAGACCAACAAATCTTCTTGTAATCTCAAAGATGAACTGAACGTACAAATTATGGAAGCATTTACCAAATGAAACGAAGTTACAAAACAGTAAAGGCGTTTCCGAAATCGTCAAAAGGCTGTTGTTGGTGCCAATGATGTTTTCATTGAATAAATTTACTTTTTATTATTCAAAAATATTTTTGTGGTAGTTTTGTAAATATATCTCTTAAAATGAGATGGCAGTGTAATTTTCATTTTTTTTGGTTATTTAGACGACAATTTATTTATCTCACCCTATATATATATATGTATACATATATATATATATATAAATATATCTATATATATATGTGTGTGTGTGTGTGTGTGTGTGTGTGTTAGTTGAAAATATACGAAACTCGCATTAGCCGACAATTTGAATTTTTATTTATTCATGTTGTGGATTCCGAGTAAAGGACTGCACAAAACAGATATGGAGATAGAAAAGTAGGTTATATTGAACGTAATATACAAACTTAAACGCAGGTTAGTAAATCCAGGCATACTATTAGTAAGAAATAAATATATACAAGTCTTGAAGTAAAGGCGTTGGAAATAGTATATCCCTGTATATTATTCTAGCAGAGTGAAGCTATTCTGACTTCTGACGCAGTAAACTCTGGGTTACTTCGTTATCTTACGTATCAGTTCTTGTACTCTCCGATAACTCGCACGGATCTCTCTATAACTCTGCTGTTCTCTTTATGGCAGGAGTTTGTGGTACAGTGGATATCGGCTCGGAACGAGAAACCGGGGAGCCGAGTTCGAATTCCAGTTGAATCCATTCTATACACTTATGCGCAAATAACTTTGAGAAAGGTATTAATCCGTCTCTTCCTTCCAGTTATGGGTTAAATAGCAGGACAGATTGGGTTCTATAGCCTTGGTCGGCAACCAGTCTACCGCAGAAAGCAATGGCAACCTACTTCGGGATAATCTTCTGCCCAGTCAGTCATGTCTCTTTCGAGACATGATCGCCCAAGTGTGTATCACGTATGGCACTAACTAACTCACTGATATGTACACTCAGCCGAGGGCTTTATCATATATAAAGGGAAGATTCCACAATAGTTTAGCATTTTTTTAATGGATACCCGTATTCGAGTGGAAAGTCTGTTCTTTATATATATATATATATATATATATATATATATATATATATATTGATTGATTGATTGATTGTTTAATACTTATTTTCTGGTCCTAGTAGGGTTAGACCAGTACACATTTGTATTAAAAAGTTTTCTATACTATTATATTGTACAATTTTTGAATATTTTTCATTTATAAACGAGTAATTTCGCGACCTTGGTTTCCACCATTTGTGGTTTCTTCAGGAGATTTTTAATAATTATTAAAATTGCCTGAAGAAACCACTGATGGTGGAAACCAAGGTAGCGAAATAACTCGTTTATAAATATATATATATAGCACTTAATGAGCCAGACAAACCTACCTAGGTTTCTCGAAGCTTTCCCTGAAGATCCGTTTAGGTGAAACCTACGTAGGTTCTTCTGGCTCTTTAGGTTCTATTTATTTGCTTCGCTCTCCCTTTTGTATCGAACGCTTTCTGTTAGAAGATTACTCGTATCGGGTTTTTTCTTTGGTCTTCGTGTTGATTTCGGCCCGAAAACTTTTGACTGACTTTCATGCCCTAAGCGCTTTTTTTTTTACAACCATTTTTTCCTTCTTTTGATAGTTTTCCAGGAAGGTTTTCGAAACGAGTATAATTATAATCTCGATTATATATATAGTCAAATAGTACCTTATAATTTCCACTGGCCTTAATCGTTGAGAAATCGTTTGGAAAATATATATCTTCATGCAGGAATTGAACCTGCATACTCCCACACCGGAAAAATGGCGTCTTAAGACCAGACGTGTATTTACCAATCGACTTACGAAATTTTTTAAGGTAAACAAAGTTCAATTTAACCTTATATAGTCATTCTTCAGATTTTATCGAAATGTACACAAACTCAACCAAGACAACATTGCAAAATTATACAGTAATTTACGAAACTGACATTAGAAGACAATTTGAATTTTTATTTATTTCACCTATTTAATAATAGATATTCATATTTGAGTGGTAAAGTCTGTTTCTCTTTATACACACACACACACACACACACAAACACACACGCATATATATATATATATATATATATATATATATATATGTTACGCAAATTAACGAATTTTTAACGAAACTTGGTTAGAAGCGACCGACAATTTGTAATGAATTATTTTGAACATTATTTTTTACCGATACTCGTATTTAAGTAGATATTCTGTTTTTAATTAAACAGTATTTTTATATTTATATCTACCGGCCTGATTATTTACGATAAATTTTCATTACGAAAATGTGTGCTATCCAGCAGGATTCGAACCTGCGACCCCTATTTACATAGAGGAAGCTACCATTTGATCTGGTACTGTCTTAACCACTCGACCATGAATAGCCTCTTGATCAGACAAGGTTTTTATCATGGTAGCTTATATATATATATATAATGGCTTGGCATTCATATTCGAGGAGACCCATCTTCCAGGCCGGTAGATATAAATATTCTTTCCTATACATATTAAGACAGTATACGTGGATGATCATCACTATACATATATATATATATATATATATATATATATATATATATATATATAATTGAACATCAAAGTCAGCACCCAGCAATGAAAGTCTGGTTAATGTATATATACATAAGTGAATATGAAAGTCACCATCCATCGTCATCCACATACAAGCCTGTTTTGCTGTATCACAGCTCATCAGTGTGGCTAGACAAATCCACTTATTTCTGGCCAGGATCGAAACTCGACAGATTTGGTGTCATTTGGTGTTGCTACTTCCTAAGTCATAGGCGCATGGAATCAGAGAAGAGAAATTTTAACGTACTGTATATAAGCAGTGTATACACACGCCAGTCACCGAAATAACTCGATTCATTTCTAAGGAGTAACGCATATATCGCAGAAGTGGATCTGTTTTTAATATTTTCTTCTCTACAGGGTTCAGTCGTAATGAGAACATAATATATTAGTCATCTACATACAAGCCTATATTGCTGTTTCACAGTTTATCAGCGTGGCCAGACACATCGAAATTCAATTCAATTGATTTGATGTCAGTGTGTGTGTGTGTGTGTGTGTGTGTGTGTGTGTGTGTGTGTGTGTGTGTGTGTGTGCAACATATGCATTATACTGTGATAATATTCGTGATGATTACTCAAAAATCTATCCCGGTGGAATATCCTTGGAGAGAATTCACAAATCGTTTTTGTTTACCTCAGGTAAAAGAGAAAAATTGACAAATGACCTTGCAGGTCGGTTGGGACAAAAACACAAGAATCAAAATAATAAACTATTAAAAAATTATCCACCTTTTTAAGTAAATCAAAATCATGCGCTGAGTTTTCCCTCTTTGTTTGTTTGTTTTTTTTCTTTCTTCATTTCCTACCCGTGAAAACATGTTTTGACGAATGACGAATTTTACTGTTTCCCGTTAAACAGCATAAAACATTTAAATGCTGGTATATTCATCTGTAAATTTGAAGAACTGATTGATATTTCCCCTTCGTACAATGATCTCGCTGATCGTTCTAAATGATGTTGAGAAAAAATAAAATAGAATAAAGGTTTCCTTAATTTCTTTAGCAACATAATCGATGTGATGCGTAGGTTGGAACATGATATGATTACTCACGAGTTAAAGCTATATTACCTGTATTGTCCGTTCTGAAACTGTCACTCACTTTGTATGAATAGAAATAGAAGGCTTCCTTTTGTCCTAAACAACATATATATATATATATATATATATATATATGGATTGGGCTCTAGTTTTCCTTGAAAATTTTTTTTCTTAACCTCAATTCTCATTTCATCTTTTAATCACGATTTAAAAAATCCCAGAAATTAAAAACTTGATAAGCTCTGCGCAAAACCGGTTGTTTTTTTATTTTAGTCTTTAGTATGTCATCGAAAATAAAATTATTCCTTGCTATTATAAAAAATTTTCCCCGTGAAAAATCTTTTCAAATATGTATATATATATATATATTTATATATATATGTTTTTTTTTCTAAACATATAAGAGACAATGAAAGTCTATTATGTTTAATCATGAGCCGTTCTAAATATCGTATTTTGGCTTTAATTTCAATTGAAAATAAACACAAAAATCTCCAACATTTAGATAATTTTTTATTAAGTTGGTTCTATGCTTTCGGCTCACATGAGCCATCTTCAGAGAGGTTACAAGGACGTTAACACAAAAACATCCACCATCAACGGCGATTTTAGTTTGTGCTGACATAAAACTCATGTTTATTAATGCGACATATTTTTTTTTTGTTTAAGCGTTATTTTTAATGGGTACTCATATAAGAGTAAATACTCTGTTTATATTTATTCATTAAGCAGTATATATATATATATATATATATATATATATATATATATATATATATCGAATAAAGGAATAGGGTTGTTCCAACGAGAGTAATTAGTATAAAATAAAAAGTGTGAGAAGCCGTGAACGTTTTCTTTAAAATATATATTTATTGTTTGGTATTCATACAAGTTATGGAGTATTAATTTGTCATGGTTTGCGCTACACGTGTTTCAAGTCTAAAATTGACTCTCTTCAGGTGAACAAATTCGTTGTTTTGTTTGGGTTTCTCTGAGTATCTGATCATTCTGTTTAAAGTTAATAGGAAGTACGTGAAAAATAAGAACATTAAAAAAATATATACAAAAATAAGAACAGTAAGAAAATAAAAAGTATATAATAAAATAAATTAAATTAGAATAATGTGAGTTCAATGCTGTTTGAATCGTCTCTTTTCTCTGTCAGCATGTGTCCTAATGGGTTGACCAGTTAAATAAACAAACAGAGGAAAGTGTCAAGTGTTGTCTTAAGGTATTCTGGCGCCTCTTTATTATCTTATGGGTTTGGGTCACCAAACCCATAAGATAATAAATAATCTTATTATTTTATGGCTATATATATATATATATATATATATATATATATATATATATATATTTTCTAAACATATGCTGTTAAATATAAGAGACAATGAATGTCTATTATGTTTAATCATGAGCCGCTCTAAACGTCGTATTTTTGCTTTAATTTCAGTTGAAAATAAAGACAAAATTCTCCAACATTTGGATAATTATTTATTGGTTTTCTTCTAAGCTTTCTGCTCACATGAGCCATCTTCAGAGAGGTTGTTTAAACTGAAATATTATAAAATCCACCATCACCGACGATTTTATTTTGTGTTGACATAAAACTCCGCTTGACAACGGCAATAGTTACCAAAAATAATAAACGCAGTTCTTAAGTTTGCGATGCGGTTTTATGACGTCACACCGCGGGATGGCGCGAAATGACAACAAAACCATGTAGTCAAATGCAATGTAATATGTTATTTCCGGTTTTAAAGTTGATTTTCTTGACTGTTGGTTGTTTAGATTTGATGTACATGGCCTCCAATATCTGCAGGTTCCTCTTACTGTGTGTATGAGTAAGGATCACCGTATTGTTGACCAAAATCTGTCTGATATTACCTACATGTTTATGTTTTTCAGAGAAATGTTGTTTAATAGTACTCTGATTAGGAAGATGACATGTAAGTCTCCGGGAGAGCGTGGTTGTAGTAAAACCAATATATGTACTGGGTTTTTTATTAGTATCAGAGATGCAATCTCTGAATGGGCATGTAAATTGGTACATTACATTGGTTTTTTGTAGAGAATTTAGTTTAGTGCTTGTTGAGTTTATATATATATATATATATATATATATATATATATATATATATATATATATATATATTCATTTTTTTCTATCTGACGACCTAAATATTCGAAAGATCTCGTTAGAAAAATATGCGTGTTTCGACAGGATTCGAATCGGCGTCTCCTAGAAGAAACTGTCATTAGATCTGACGTGCCTTCATCAGTGGACGCAGCTTCGAATCCTCACCTCGTTTTCACATAACCGGATCAAATGTTTACGTTCGAATTCTTTCAAACATTTCGTGTCCTTACGTCATTATGAGAAAAGTTAATGTGATTAGACTGCCTGAGAGAAAAATTATTAACTTCATTTCGGCATCCTTGAGATATTGAATTTTTAATTTAAATATACGTATCACCGAGATGGATAACTGTACGTGCAGAAAGTTTTGATTTTTTTTATTGAATGTTAGCGCTGATAAACCTTGAGTGTAAATTATATTCTTAGATTTTTAATGTGCTTTTCGTTGTGGTTTATTGGATATCAGCTCGGAACGAGAACTCGGGGAGCCGAGTTCGAATTCCAGCTGAATTCATTGTATTCACTTACGCGCAAATACCCTTGGGAAAGGTATTAATCCGTCTATTCCTTCCAGTTATGGGTTAAATAACTGGACAGATTGGGTTCTATAGCCTTGGTCGGCAACCAGTCTACCGCAGAAAGCAATGGCAATCTACTGCGGGATAATCTTCTGCCCAGTCGGTCATGTCTCTTACGAGACATGATCGCCCAAGCGTGTATCACGTATGGCTCTTAACTGACTGACTGAATATAATAGTTGGAAGCATGATTAAGGATTTTAATGGTCATAAAGTGGGGGATCAGTTTTATGTTGCTATGAAGTAATAAAGTGATCCCCCTTAATTACAACTTAACAGTATAATACATCTCTTTCCACTCTAGCTATGAATCAATTAATAGGACAGATTGGGTTTTATAGCCTTGCTGACAAACAGGTCTACCGCAGAAAGCAATGGCAACCTACTGCGGGATAATCTTCTGCCCAGTCAGTCAAGTCTCTTTCGAGACATGATCGCCCAAGCGTATATCACGTATGGCACTTAACTGACATACTGACCCTACGGTTTAATTGATAGTATTTATGTGAATACTTTTAATCTATAATGATAACTTCTAGGTTTATCAATCTTTATCTCATTTTTATTATGATTACTGTACAGAATTTTTCTATGATCTATTGTTAATCATACTGTTTGAAATGATAATCCATGTGTGTGTTCGACTTGCAAGAAATTTCTCTAAGGCACGGGTTAGCCTAAAAACAAATTCTTTTGAATATGTAATCATTATAATTAATTTATGTTTTCTTTGTTCTTTACCAAAATTCCAAAAATTTACATAAAAACATTTTTAAGTAAGCGAGATTTTTTGTCCGCTGTTCTTAGTAATCATTGGATTAAAAGATTTAGATTTTTCATCATAAATACGTTAAATACGTATTATTAAATACGTATTATTAAATACGTATTATTAAATACGATTAAATACGTAATTATTATTAAGTGACATGTACTCGCGATTTTTTTAATAAATTTTATATCTTGAATACATTTTAATAAAATAGAATAAGCTTAATGATTTTTATATATTTCAAAATGATTGAGTGTGTTTATTTTATTCTTTAATATTAATCTTGTTTGCTCAACAAAAATATGTTTAGAGAAATTATTGTGAATATACTTAGATTAATGACTCAATTTTGATCTAAACTTATTTATAAATGAACTTTGTCTGTGTGTGTATGTGTGTGGATCTGTGTGTGTGTGCGTTACCTATAGACTCCGAAACGGCTGAACCGATTTTCTTGAAAATTTACACAGTTGTACTATAAGCGTCTGCAAGTGTTCTTAGCTTAGTTTTGTGTCGAGGTACCCCCGATAAATATCAAAAATCGATAATCGAAAAATTCGGGTTATAGAAGAAGTGGTCCGATTTTTATCAAATTTGATACACTCATACAGAAAGACATAAAAAACGATATTCAGAAGTTTCAAGGTTGCAGTTCTTACAATAGTGCAGAAAATCGATAATATATATATATATATATATATAAAACCCAAGATGTTTGTGTGCGTATCTGTTTATCTGCCTGTATGTCTGTATTTTTTTCATCCCTTTTCTTTTAGTTTTTGCTTCGGGTTTGGCTCTATGTATAATTGTAGTTCTTAGTCTCAGCAATGATACCATTTACTCAGAGGACTTATTTAGCCTTCAAAATTCAGTTTACTACGAAAAAAACTTATTTTATATCGATACCAGGAAATCAAAATTTGACTTACATCCATTCATTTTTCTTTTACTCTATGGTTTCGCTTTAACTGGAAACAACTATTGCTTTTTAGTCTTTCGTGCCAAAGTCCAAAGAGTCTCAGCTCCAGAACCATGGATTAGTTTTAAAGCTTTCATTACACCCGAGCAACGCCAGGTTATACTGCTATGAAAAATAATTTGTGAAAATAGGTTGTTAAGAACAGTTGGTTATGTTCTTTATGGCAGTAAAATTATATTTGCCATGGAGCCCAGGTTTAGTTCGGTTGACTTTTTTATATAGATGTTGTTGAGTCCTTTGCATATTTAGAACGTCAATGAATTGCTTGGTAACTTACTTGACTAGTACGGAATTCACCTTGAGTGGAATGAACCGGCTTCTTGCCTCGTTTCATAGGATTTTTTGGCTCCAAAAGCTGTCCTCCACCGCATATAGTATTAAGATATACTTACAGTCGGTTGCCAATTCTTACTTCAAATGACTCTCTGCCAGCCAAGGCTACATAACCCATTCTGTTATGCTATTTTCCACAAACTTTGAGAGAGAAGAGATAGATTCAATTTTTTTTACAAGGGAATAAACACGTAAGTGAATGTAATGAATTCGACTGGAATTTGAACTTAGTTCTTCCTCAATCCGAGCTGCGATTCATTTCTCCACGGCACCTCCACCAAATTGCTTGATAATCTCGTTAATGCCATGTCTATGATATTCTTTACATTATGAACCTCGCATAAGACTACATCTCTGATGTTGGGGACACAATTGTAACACTCATTGACACTTGTACTTCTATGACTTTATTCTTCATGATTTATTTTTGATGGTTTGATTAATTTATAATTAAATTTGTTTTTCAAAACCTTCTTTAGTGCATATTAATACACTTCGGTCAAATTCTTAAGAACATATGAAGCAGCAATAACAAATATAAAATATTGTTACTTTAATCGAAATATGTAGTTTAAAACAGGTGAAAATTTGAAGCTTTTAATTGATTAATTTAAACAAACATTGAAAAAGTATTTCTGTTGGTCATAAAGATAAGACATTGTGTAAAAAAAAAGCCTGCAAAATTTTTTAGAACTAGTCAGTGTGCTCATAAATTCAGGCGTGTAGACATCTACTTATCTCATTTCCAGCACTAAATTTCAGATTTTAAATTGACAGGGAGTTTAAAAGTATTTGCGGACTTCGACATGTTGTGATGATTAATAAATTTGCATCGCTAAAACAATTACGAATGGGTTGTGAGTTCGATCCTCACTGGGTGTCCCATTCTTTCGGCCTTGTGACACATACCTAGGCTTAGAAAATCGCCATATTATTCTATTTATTAAAAATATATTAAATTTGAAATGTCCAGCTGCCAAGGTAGCAAGTAAAAGTCTATTGCAGAGACTTGCTCACTCCATCAAGAATACGTGTGGTTTATACTGCAGTAATGCTGGTGTGCGTTGTGGTACTGTGGTATCGTCTCGGAACGAGAGATCGGGGTGTGGAGTTCGAATTCTAGTTGAATTTGTTGCATTCCTTACGTACAAATATCATTGGGAAAGGTATTAATCTATTTCTCTTCCCTCCAGCTATAGGTAAAATAAAAAATACGAATTGGGTTCTATAGCCTTTTTGGGCAACCAGTCAACCACAGAAAATAATAGCAACCTACTGCGGGATAATCTTCTGCCCAGTCAGTCATGTCTCTTTCGAGACATGATCACCCAATGCATGTATCATGTATGGCACTTAACTAACTGAATGAATATAATAGTTGGAATCATGATTGAGGCTTCTACTGGGCATAAAGTGGGGGATCCAGTTTATATTATTATCTAAACTTATTTATAAATGTAACTTTGTCTGTGTATGTGTGTCTGTTTCTGTGTTTGTCTATCCGTTACCTATAGACTCCGAAACGGCTGAACCGATTTTCTTGAAAATTTACACATTTGTACTATAATCGTCTGCGAGTGTTCTTAGCTAGGTTTTGTGTCGAGGTACCCCCGATAAATATCGAAAATCGATAATCGAAAAAATTGGGTTATTGAAGGAGTGGTCCGATTTTAATGAAATTTGATACACTCATGGACAAAGACATAAGAAACGATATTCAGAAGTTTAAAGGTTGCAGTTCTTGCAATAGTGTATAAAATCGATAATATATATATATTTAAATCGATACCAGGAAATGAAAATTTGACTTACATCCATTCATTTTTCTTTCAGTCTACGGTTTCGCTTTAACCGGAAACTTTTTCGTCTTTCTTGCCAACGTCCAAAGAGTCTGAGCTCCAGAACCATGGATTAGTTTTAAAGCTTTCATTACACCCGAACAACGCCAGGCTATACTGCTAGTGAAGTAATAAATTGATCCCCCACTAAGTAGTACTTAATAATATAATAAATATCTTCCCACTAGCTATGAGGCAAATAACAACACAGATTGGGTTCTATAGCCTTGATGGGCAACCAGTCTACTGAAGAAAGCAATGGCAACTGTGGGTTAATCTTCTGCCCAGTAAGTCATGTCTCTTTCGAGACATGATCGCACAAAGCGTGTATCACGTATAGCACTTGACTGACTGAATGCTGAGCAGACTTTAATTACAGAGGGCGACACGTCTAGAGTGGTCAATCTCTTAAACAAGGCTAGTACGCTAAAAACCCCTGATACGTGACAGTATCCACAATATTCAACGTCCACCCAATTTTACTCAGGACTATGCCAACTCCTGGTATAGTTTTCAGGTACTTTACAAAGTTGAAGTGCACTGGGACCGCATTCCAGTTCTATAAAAAGAAGCCTTCTTCTATGTGCCGTGTTCTTTCAGGACGTATCTCTGGTGGCTCTTAGCACTCTTTTTCCTGTAACATCTGGCAGCCCCGTTCTATCATCCACCTGATCAGGCTCTTCAAATATGTTATCCACTGATTTCCTCTGTCTATTTTGCCCTCTATCTGGCCTGTTAGTATCAGGTTCTCCAAGCCCGCCTTCCTTATTGCCTGTCCCAGGAAAATTTAGTTGTCTTTTGCTGATGCTCAATATTAATTTCCTTTTTGTTTCCATCATTTCTAAAACCTCATCATTGCTCACATGCTCGGTCCATGATATCCGCAGCATCTTTCTGTATAACAACATTTCAGTTGCTTCAAGTTTGTCCTTCATCTTTGATAATATTGTCTGGCATTCACTGTTATATTGAAGAACTGACATCACATTGCAATCTAGTACTCTCTTTTTTGTTTCTAGTGAAATTTTTAATAGATAGTTTCTTAATACTTTATTCAGCTTCTGGAATGTGTCGCACTTTAGAAGCCATCTCGACGAAAAACAACCATCCCGAGATACAAAATGGCAAGAAATTAAAAGTGTTAGCCACGCACCTATTAAGAACTGAATGTATATTCATAAAGCTAGGTATAAAAATATATTCTGTTGAATAGTAATTCCTGTCACTTTTTTTAAATGATAAACTTTTCAAGAGTAACGGCAAGATAACAATTCATATTAATGTTGATGTGTAGAGAATCTGGTCAGGTCAGGTGGTTCAGTTATTCCCCTCGAGGTTTTCGGCAAAATAAGATGAAAGAACTGCAATGTAATCGTTCCTGACTTGGTTTCTCATCGATGTGTCTTTCCCCTTGTTTTTTCTGTGCCCCCTCGGCATAACTCTCACAACAGACCTCAAGTAGAATGACTACATAGAATCCATAGCTAAATCTGCTGCTAAGAATGTCGTTTCTCTGTGCAGAGCTGCGAAGTTTTTTTTCCACCTGAAATAATCCTGCACATATAGAAATCTACCATCCGCCCGTGCATTGAATATTGCTGCCATACCTGGTCGGGTGCTCCTGCTATCCACCTAGGTGTCCTTGACAAAATCTAATGGAGAATCTGTAATGTGACTGATCCCGACTTAGCAGCTAGAATACAGTCGCTTTCTCACCGACGCAGTGTGGCTTCTCCCTATCTATTCTACAAATACTTTCGCGGTTTCTGCTCCGATGATCTTAGCTCACTGGTACCCCCTATATATGAACTTCCTCGAGCCACAAGATTAGCAATTAGGTCCCACCCTTTTACTGTGAAACTAATAAATTGTAAACGCAAATTCTACTTCATCAGCTTCTTTTCTCGCGCTTTCCGCCTGTGGAATTCCCTTCTGCTTCTGCTTTCCCGACAGCTATAATTTTCAAGAATGTAAATGTCAATAGTCATCTCCTGTCTCACTAACCTGCATCCTCTCTCTCTGTCTCTCTCTCATGCTCCTTTCTTCGTCCACGCCTACTCTCATCAGTATTCTCATCCTTCTCTTATCCACTTCCTGACGCCCCCTATAACCTGTGACTCTTTCTTATAATTTTCTTCCTATGTAGTCCCCTGCAAAACAGTTGCAGTAAAATGTCTTGCTTGGGGTGATATGATTATAAAAAAGATATTTTCATGACAAATGTTCCTAGCAGCTTTTTATTCCCTTGTTCCTCGACTCTATGTATTTACTAGAATGGCATGTAGGTCCCAACCTTTTACTGTTTAATTATTTTAATGTAACTACCACTTCTACTCTAACAGTTTCTTTTTTCTCACTTCCCGCGGAACTCCCTTCCGTTTACTTGTTTCCGTAATAGCTACATTCTCCAAATGTTTAATTACCATCATTCAAAATTCTATCCATCTGTAATGCCTTCTTCTGTTTTGCATCTCATTTAAGACCCTGTGTACTAGAGGTGGTTCCGCTTTGCTTAGGTTGAAATTATTAAAAAAAAAAAGAAAGAGGATTGAACTTCTCTACACTCATTGTTAAGAATAGACCCCTCGATCCACTATGGGACGTACGTCTACTGATAAGAAGAGGGTCAGAAAGTGGATCTACGGTTTAGCTTGTTGTTTCTGTGATGGCACGCGATCATCGATATTGTCTTTCACCCAGTAAGATACTTCGGTGAGATAATTTTCAATGGGAAGAATTAAAAATGTCCTCCCGAGTGACGTAGCGAATAAAATCACGAAAAGAATCCGAATCTGTGCATTAGTAACAGAATCATCTCTTGTAAATAAGGGGTCCTTAGTTAACAGATCCAAACCAAGAAATATCCTCAGGCACTACCGCGTGATTCCAGTTGGACAAAGATGCAAAGAGCGACAAGAATCCATAGAGGACGGAAAGATCTTATCAAAGAAGACTATCAGAATTTCAGAGGGAAACGAACAGGTAAATTTACTTTTGGTGGAGAAGAGGTTGTTTTGAGTATTTTCCTTTTTTTTTTTTTCGTTTCATTATATCGTTTTTTTTGTTTGTTTGTTTTTTTTTTGTTATTATTATTACCTTTTTCCATAGATATCGGTGTGTCCTATAACATTAAGTTCTTCAACCGGTGAGTAGCTCTCTGGAAGTCACATCATTGATCAGCGAGCTTCTAATATTTTCGGATTTAGTTGGATCATGTAATGTCGTCGTCCTGCGGCCTCGGCCGAGATAGAACTCACTACGACCCTCCAGTATTCCCTGTGCATTTGCAACCCTGGCTCAGTTTATAGCGAAATTGTTAATCTTGTCAAATAGCTGAATACATGAGCTTAGATCACTGGTGCTGCCTAAGCACGAATTTACACGAGATACTAGATTAGCAATTAGGTCCCACCCTTTTACAGTTAAACAAATAAGATATATCCGTAAATTCTACTCCAACAGCTTCTTTTCTCGCGCTTCCCGCCTGTGGAACTCCCTTCTACAAGTCTGCTTTCCCGACAGCTATAATCTCCAGGTGTTTAAATGTAGGGTCAATAGACACCTCCTATCACACTAACTCCCAATTATTCTCAGAACACTCTCATTTACCCAACCCTCATTCTCAGTATCCTTACCCGCCTATCACCCACCCTCTGACATTTCCTATATTTAACCATTCTCGGTATCCCTACCCGCCTATCACCCACCCTCTGACATTTCCTATATTTAATCATCTTTTCTCCACTCTACGTAGCCCCCTGCGCAGTAATGGCAGAGACATGTCTTG
Source organism: Ascarosepion bandense (assembly GCA_037127315.1). Classification (NCBI taxonomy): domain Eukaryota; kingdom Metazoa; phylum Mollusca; class Cephalopoda; order Sepiida; family Sepiidae; genus Ascarosepion; species Ascarosepion bandense. The sequence goes on from JBBBDQ010001692.1 coordinate 322,863, forward strand.
CTCGGTGTGAAACGCTTAAAAAAAAAAACTTCGCCAGGGCTACCAAGGGTGTTTTTATTGTGACACCATTACTAGATGGGTTACCTCCAGGCCCCATCTTGTTATTTAACCCATAACTGGAGGGAAGTGACGGATTAATACCTTTCCCAAGGGTACCAGTGCTGAAGTGAATGCAGGGTACTCAACAGGAATTCGAACTCGGCTCACCGATTTCTCATTCCAAGCCGACATCCACTGCACCACAACGCACATCCGTCATTGACCACTTACAGCGCCTGGTATTCCCAAGCGGTCACCAATCTAAGTACTGACCAGGCTCACGTTGCTTAACTTGTGATCGAACGAGAACCCGTGTATTCAACGAATCATGTAAAAAAGATTATCTTAGAATACATCATTTTTTTTATATTTAAAGCAAATGATTTGAAAAATACTGTATACATTAATTTGATACTTTCAACGGAGAATTTAAAAAAGACATGCAACCAAATATTCTTTCGATTTACACTAGGAAGTGGCCATACGAATTCTTTCAAATCATCTGAACGATAAGTTAGAATGATTAAACTAGGCGCATACAGCGTAACATTATGTTTGGTCAGAGTCTTTATTGATTACACCACCAGAACATCCAAGGTTAAAGCACTTAGTATTCTCAAGCAGTCACTCATCTTGGTGCCAAATAGGCTCGACGTTGCTCAACTTCGTTTGCCGTAGGGGAAATCTTGATTCAATGCAATAAGACCGCAAGTCATACATAGGTAGATAGATAAATAGATACAAAAATCTTTGATAGCTAGATAGATATGAACAGACTGAGATAGATAGATAGATAGATAGATAGATAGATAGATAGATAGATAGATAGATAGATAGATAGATATAAATGGACTGAGACAGATAGATTCAATTCTGCTGAAGATATATGTGGTAACTACAGATGCATTTCTCCTCTGTCGGTAAAGTTTTATGTAATATGACCTTGCACCGACTGCGGCAACATATTGCAAATAAGGTGCTCCAAGATTTGCAGTGTGTTTTCCTTGCAGGCCGGGGTAACACAGGTCATGTGGACAGTAATATAGTGTCAATCATACAATGGATTTAGATGAAGTCTTTATTGATTTCACAAGGGCATTTGATACAGTCAACAGAAATGCTTTGTCGGAGATATTGAGAAATCTAATTTTCCCAGAAAATTTATCGACATGCTTCAATGCTTTTACGGTGGCATGAAAGCGCGGGTGGGTAAATGTTGGCAGCAAGCTGTTGAAATTAATTGAAGTGAAGAATGAAATGAAGAAGGTTAACTTGCCCAATATTACTCTCTTTGCTCATTACGTTAAAACAGTGTTTAACACGACATTCAACAACTTTGTTGATGACGTATATATATATATATATATATATATATGTGTGTGTGTGTGTGTGTGTGTGTTTCTAAGCTTTCATGCAAGCCGAAGCTTAGAACCAGCGTAATAAAACAATATCCAAATTTGAACAATTTTTGTTTTTATTTCCACTAGAAATTAAAGCCAAAATAAGATGTTTTGAACAGCTTAAGATTAAGCATAACAGACATTCATTGACTGTTATATATAACAATATATATATATATATATATATATATATATATATATATATATATATATATATATATTATTAATTGTGAATGCCCCAACGATATAAGTTAGCTGTTATAAAAAACTTACTTCAACGCACACAAATGATATCTTCTTCCAGATCTATATTTTATAATGAATTACATAATATTAAGCAAACACTTGTCAATAATGGATTACATTGCATTTGACTACATGGTTTTTTGTCATTTCGCGCTAGCCCGCGGTGTGACGTCATAAAACCGCATCGCAAACTTAAGAACTGCGTTTATTATTTTTGGTAGCTATTGCCGTTGCCAAGCGGAGTTTTATGTCAACACAAAATAAAATCGTCGGTTGATGGTGGATTTTATAATATTTCAGTTTAAACAACCTCTCTGAAGATGGCTCATGTGAGCCGAAAGCTTAGAAGAAAACCAATAAATAATTATCCAAATGTTGGAGAATTTTTGTCTTTATTTTCAACTGAAATTAAAGCAAAAATACGACGTTTAGAACGGCTCATGCTTAAACGCTGAAACGTGGGAGGAATACACAGATTAATGACAGACAACTAGTTCTAAAAATGATAGACATGCTCGGTAATGAATTGATAGCCATTATGTAAGCATGCCTTAATGTACATTATATGTATTTATGCAAACCCATACAATAATGAAACAGAAATCAAACTATGACGGTAACTTTAGCTAGAGAGGGGATCTTCTGTGTTAATGATAATTCTGCTTCTTCTCTCTATCTATGCTTGTCTCTACTGATGGAAACCTTATTGAAAAAATTGTACCATTAATTATAACAGGGGAGGATGTCGTAATGTATAATGTTCCGTAAGTGGAAATCGTTTGGCCGAGTTCAAATTCTAGTCGGGTTCTTTATATTTAATTATGCGCAGATGGCCTTAGAAAAGGTATGTCCGCTATTTTGCTCTTTTGCTATCGGTTAATCAATAAGACTTGTACCAGTAAAGCATCATTATCTCCTGATGTAATGAATACGCATGCACTTTGGTTCCCTCTCATAGTAATATGATTGGCTGGTGTCAGCCATAAATAGAGACTAAGGCGAAGATGCCTATGACTTCGCCTATTGGAACGCCTATTGACTACGTCTATTGCATAAGTCTACGCCTAAGCATACTGCATACGACTACAACGAGTACCGGCCCATTACGGCTACTTGCTAGATTGTCCTACCCGGTTATATTTGCCAAAACCACTTAGCTGCTTCCAATAATGGCTACTTTCCGGGACATATCTTTAAAATGATATTACAATAAAAAATAATTTCTGGTAAGAATGCGTTAAAAGGCCGAGTGAGAAGCCATTACTCTCAAATTATGATGAGAGATAAAGAGAAATCTAACGAAAAAAGGTACGAAGTTCATTAAAATAGGAAAAAGTGGATTTTTGGAGGTGAAATTGGAGGAAACTGTGAAGAGAAAGTGAATTTCATTTCAATAGAAACAGAAGATTTTTAAAAATAATAATAACTGCAAGATAATTTAAAGGAAGAGAAGAGTAGAACCAAACGAGGAAGGAAGGAAGGAAATGAAGAAAGGAAGGAAGGAAGGAAGGAAGGAAGGAAAGAAGGAAGGAAGGAAATAAAGGAAGGAAGGAAGGAAGGAAGGAAGGAAGGAAGGAAGGAAGGAAGAGAAGGACGAGAAAGAAGGAAGGAAATAAATGAAGGAAGGAAAGAAATGAAGGAAGGAAGGAAGGAAGGAAGGAAGGAGGGAAGGAAAGAAAGAAATAAAGGAAGGAAGGAAAGAAATAAAGGAAGGATGGAAGGAAGAATGAAGGAAGGAAGGAAGGAAGGAAATAAAGGAAGGAAGGAAGGAAGGAAAAAAGGAAGGAAGGAAAGGAAAGAAATAAAGGTAGGAAAGAAGGAAAGAAATAAAGGAAGGAAGGAAGGAAGGAAGGCAGGAAGGAAGGAAGGAAGGAAATAAACGAAGGAAAGAAATAAAGGAAGGAAAGAAGGAAGGAAGGAAGGAAGGAATATTTAGCAAAAAAGTAGAAAGAAAATATTGACTTGAGACAAATTAATGTCGAAGAAAAAAGAAGTCATAGTAGGAATAAAGAAAGCAAAAGAGAAAAGGAATAAAAAAGAAGGGTGAAAAAAAAAAACAGAAGATCAAAAAGAAAAAAAGAGAAATACCGTGAAGAAAATAAAGAAATGATTAAAACAGGAAGTAAAAAGGATACAAAAAAGAAAAAAAAAGAAAAAAAAAGCAGGAAGGGAAAGAGAGAGGGGGGGCGGGGTGACTTGGATAAGCGGGGCGGTAAGAGTATATCAGAAAATGAAAGAAAGTTAGAAAAGTTAGAAGAATCAAACCCGATCGTAAAGTGGTCGAATCTATGCTGTGGTGCACATGTAAGCGTTGTAGAATGGATGATAACAAAGGAGTGAGAAGATTAAAAGGCGGACGGCAAGAGAAAGAAATAGAAATGTAAAAGAAAAATAAAAGAATGAAAGAAAGCAGACGATCAGAAGGAAAAAAAGATTTCAAAAACCAAAAAGATAAAAGATCGAGAATGGATCGAGGGTAGAAAAGGATGTAAAACGCAGCATATCCCTTTATTTTAACTTTTCTTTTTCTTATATCTACTTCTTGTTTTATCTCATGATTGATCCTGTTTGTAACTCAGTCCTTATCAGACACGAAATCATTGGTTGAAAATGAATCCTTTTTCCCATTGGAGATTACAGCATCCGATAACGGACATGGGGCTGGATTGCGCCGGAAAGAATGACAGTTGCGTTGGGAATCGTACAGTTTCTCACTGTCAATAAGATCGCGTTAAATACCGCAAAGATTTCCTACCAGTTATCACTATAATGATCACCTGATTGATCATTCTTCTTGCTTTATTATCGATATATTGATTTTTCTTCTCCGGTTTGCAATCAGTGATTTTCATGGCTTATTTATTAATCACACAATTTTTATCAAAATTTTATAAATCTATGCTTCCTAGCCTTTGAATTATAACCTGCATCTTTGTTTTGAATTTTGAATTTTCAATGGTTTGAAATTATTAAATCCTTATATTGTCTGAATTTTTATGAAGTATTGCTGTTGGATGAGTTTAAAGTATTAGAAAAATTAAGCAGTCAACTATGCCAAGGAAAAAATCTTGTAGCCGCCCAAGTATAGATATGAACATAATATGTGAACTAGTAATACAGAAAAATAAAGAAAAACAACAATAATAACGAATTGTAATATGACAGCTGGTAAAAAAAAAATGATTACTGAGACATTAGGTTTAAGTTCCAAAATTCAGATATGGATATCTCCAGAGTCAAATTTGTCCAGTCACAAATGGTCTAGTAGATAAAAGTGTTACTTGACAACTTGTGTTAATTACAGCCGCTGCTGAAAAACACTGTCAGCTTGGAGTCGGTCCAAACACGAGTTGTGAGGCGCGCAAGAGTTGTGGCTTCCCAATTCTCTTGTCGAAAGAGAAAGGTTGTCAGTGATGGTAGAGCAAAAGTAAGCAAACTGATGGACCACCTTCAGCTTTGATGGAAATGACCAGTGGTGCTGCGGTACCTTGACCCAGGACGCTTGTGTTTTTGTTTTTTTTTTTTTCAACTTAATGGTCAGCCCAAAGTCTGTGCATGCCTGAGAAACATGATCTATCAGTGTTTGAAGTTCACTCTTACACTTCACAAACAACGAGGAACAAGAACGCGAATATATAAGAATATAAACTTATATTTTTATCCTTCGTCGGTGACGGTTGTGTGATTTGGAGGGTAGCCAGAGAGAATCACGCACACGCAGGAGTTGTCGGGGAATTGTTAACCAGCGAGAGTTTTCTGCTCTCTCTCTCTCTCTCTCTCTCTCTCTCTCTCGCTCTCTCTCTCTCTCTCTCTCTCTCTCTCTCTCTCTCTCTCTCCTAACGTATATCACATGCAAAAGGCTGGGGCATACAACAGCCGAAACGTTGTGAATATGACAATAAATATAATAATATAAAATAAAGTGTGAACTATTGACAGTGTAAATAGTTCATTGATATGTATTTTTCCTTCCTTGTTACTAAATTACAGCCGATATATTCGTCAACTTTCCTCATAATGTAAAACACACCTCAAATTAAATGGATTGATGATAAACTTCACTTCCAGAATTCCAATAGAATAATGATGTCTGATGAACCAGCCGACATTTTAGACAAAAATGGTAATGATGAACGGAACTTCAAGATATACGAATAATTCAAATACTTCAAGGTAAACGTTGATCTCACAAAATAGAGGATGACCATCCACCCCTCTCCTAAAACAAAAAAAGAACCTATAAACCTTTTAATAAAAGTGTTAATCACTGGGACGGCGTAGAGGGATAGATCGAGATGGTAAAGGGTTCCAGCAAGACGAGGCCTCTCCCGGAAACATCAAATGACTTCTTAGCTTGGTTGAGAGAGCGATTTCAGTACGACGGATTAATAGGAAGTGTAGCGTTTAGTGGGCATCGCACCACCCGGAGCTGAACCCTCCAGATATTTATTTGTGAGGTTATCTAAATGATACTGTGTACCAGAACAACCCTTAAACGATTAGTGAACTGAATGGCTGAAAGCACAGTAAAAATCAGGGAAATCCCCAAAGAGGAACATGTTAGAATAATAGACGGTTTTGCGCACGTTTGTTTGTTTACCCCCAACTCCGCGTAGCCCATTTGGAGCATATTTTGGAAAGATCGTGATTTCTATGCAAAGCGTCTAATTTAGTGAAAACGTTGGGGGAATTATTACCCATAGACTGAAGGGTAAACCCACCAAGTTCCTTGAAAATGACTGGGCATTTGTAGGATTTATTACATTATTTATTGATTCAGTATTTGGGGGTCACCCTGTACGAGGACACCGAAGAATATGGCGGAACGATACTGATGCCGACAATAGTTGAAAATAAAATTTCAAATTTTAAAAAAATATAAAAAGCCTAAATAATATATCGGTCGAAATATTGGGTCAAAATAAATATTGTCGAAATTCATATTCTAAAATATATCGAATAAAAAATAAATTTATCTGAAAACTTATAAAAATGATTAAATCCTTAATTTATTATGAAATAAACAATGATTATAGAAATTATTTTCACAGCCACAATTAAAGGAAAATTTGCCAGTGTTATGTCTACATTAGGAACCACCATTTGCAGAAAATGACACATGATTATCTGTCTAGTTAAGAAAATAATACAGTGCTTAAGTCTTTAGGAAGGAGAAAGGCGATCAAGTCCCCCCTTATTCTCCACAAATTTAATTTCCTAGAACATGATTCATGATCTTTTCTCTCTCTCTCTCTCTCTCTGTCTCTCTCTCTCAATCTGTCTCTTTCTCACCCCTCCACACACCCAGCTTGACTATACAAAACGAAAGAAATTATGACCAACACAGCAGTAAAAGAAAAGATGAAATAAGAAACTAATTTCCGGCAGTGAATATTTGGAACATTTGCAAGAATAACTGGTTCTGTGTTTAACGTAATGGATTTGGTCAAGAATTGTGGGGTACATGAAACCAGGTAACAAAACAATTTATTTCTGCTAATGTCGCTGCCAAGTCTACGGCTATATCATGTTGAATAAACTGGTTCCCGTCCGATCACCGAAGTTAATCAACATCCAGCCTAGTCAGTACTTAAATGGGTGATCATTTGCGAATAGCAGGTGCTGTAAACGTAAGGACCAAGAATGGTCCACCGGTTCTCAGGTTTGGGGGTTGGGTGCAGGGCTAACAATTCTGCCCCGTAAAAAAACAGTTTGTTACAGAAACAGCAACAAAATGTTGCTGCCCTATGCGCCATCTGGGTGTGATGGTGGATAAATGATGATGATGAACTTTAGCAATGTTGGCTTTAAATGATGATGATGAATGTTGCTGTCCACATTTACATTGTCATATTTCTGATCTTGTTCAGCTCCCTGCCTATTCTTCAGAATTGTAAGTATACACCTCGTTAAATTGTTAATCAAAATGATCGCTCGATGTAGTTTGCATTATTTTTCACCTGGTTTATTTGGGAGCGACATGAAGATTGATTTACATAAGTCTTCCATTAATTCACCTTTGGCGTATATTTCATATATCATTTCTACTATTGTTCAGGCATTGCTTCTGGCTTCTTTGAATTTTATTTTAACATCTGTGCGGAAAGAGTATATATTATCGGAGATACGAGCTTTGTAGATAAATCGAGTTTGCTTTTTAGGATTTTTTTTACTAATGTTCCCCATATAAGAGGCTCAAGTGTCACTCAAAGTAGTGACTATTGAAGGTGGTTGTTGTTGTGGGACCAGAAAGACTAAGGAGCATAGTTTTATACGGATATTTGGGAAATATTACGGTTAACCCTAGAGGTTAAGATTGCAGGAGTCAGAAAAGCATTTTCCACAAAACGACAGTTTTTGGGTAAATGTCATCTAAATGGAACTTAATTCTCACTCAGGGTCACTGAAAGTAATGGGAATACTTTGCAGCGTGGAGAGTCTAAGCCTACAATGCTAGAGTTGGGGAAACTAAGGAAAAGACTTCATTTTAACATTTCCCATGGAAATGGAGATAGATTAATGAGAGTCTTACAATTTTCTTGTTAGTGGAAACAGATAGACACTTTTGAACTCTGTTAACACTAGAAAGTGAAGAATTGGCAGCGTCAAACCAAATATGACAGCAGTACTGCTTTTTCAGCCTGGTCTGACTCTTGAAAAGGTCTAGTGCAGGGGTCGGCAACGTTTAGGGGAGAGTGAGGGCCAAAAGGCTATGTAGAGTCATGGCGGAGGGTCAAACAGTTATGGCTCCAGTGTCATAGAAATATGTGAATAACTTTTCTATGTGTTTGAAGAAAGCAAGGATTCAATATAATTTAATATCTGACGGGAATATTGTTAAAAAAAATTACATCTTAAAAATAAATGTTTCATAAATCAGTATTGAAAAAAAAATTCCATTAAATCGGTTCAAAGCACTATTTTATATTCATTTAAAAGTGCCCGCTCCCGAAAGCAATTTCACAGAAAAAGTGAAAGTGAGACCGGACGCTGATTTTGGTAATCCCTACAAATAAAAAATAAAAGTAAAACACATTTTCTCCAGATAAAAAGAAATATTTTTTAAAATTTCGACGTAATATATTCAGACTATCACTGTCACTTTGGTTTGGATTATCTAAATTTTATATGGTGTCCAGAGTAAGGTAGTGGGCCGGAGAAGATTCATTCGAGGGCTGGGCGTGGCCCGCAGACCGGGGGTTGCTGACCGCTGGTCTAGAGTTTAAAAGGGAAAGTTAAAGACTTACTGCGGCGGTCCACATAACCAACCATTTTCTAGTATGTTTAGCAACGGATTCTACTTGAGACCTGGAATTTAACTTAAGACCCAATAATCGTTCAAGACAAGCGGCCATCTTAAGAGAAGTTAACGGCGCTGCTAGGCGTTGCTGGAACACTTTTTGTAATTTGCGGGGTTGCGACGAAATTAAGCTTAAAAGCTGACTTTTCTATGCTCAATTTCGTTATCTCTAATATTAAATAGGTTATGAAAATTAAGTTTCCATCTCTTCTATGATTGTTAATCAAAAGCTTTTGTGATGAATTTTACAAAGACTCGGGTAGATTCATGAACCGCTAAGAATGTACGCTACTTTAATAAAATATTTCCCCCCCACATTTTTTTGTTCGTTTATTAAATTCTTCTATATTCTACTCATTTTTTTTGTTTTCTTTTTTTTTCTTTTTTTTTTTTGTCTAGTAGAAATATTAATTTATTTTTTCAGCTTGAGTAGTGGAGAATCTTTTTAATGACTAATCTTTTGATTTTTCTACTGGATTATTTAATATTTTATTTATGGCACAGTTTAAAATTATATTTTCTTTCTTTTTCTATTTTTTGTTGTTTTTCTTATTAATATTCTAAAGAGGTATGTGATGAATTTTACAAAGACTCGGGTAGATTCATGAACCGCTAAGGCCACTATAATAAAATATTTATCCACTTTTTTTGTGAGTTTATTAAATTCTTCCTCATACTACTTAATTTTTTGTTTTGTTTTGTTTTGTTTTGTTTTTTGTTTTTTTGTTTTTGTCTAGTGGAAATATTAATTTATTTTTTTCAGCTTGAATAATTGAGAACCTTTTTAATTACTAATCTTCTTTTGATCATTTTTCTCCCGGATTATTTGATATTTTATTTATGACTCAGTTTAAAGTTATATTTTCTTTCATTTTTGTTGTTGTTGTTGTTGTTGTTACTAATATTCTAAAGAAGTACAAAAAATGCGAATTAAGCTATTTTTTCTCTCTAATTAGATGCAGGAACTGTACAATAAAATCTATCCCGCGTCGATGAATAGGAAAGATGTCTGATGAACTCCCCAGGCAATTTGCCGACAAAAATGTTCATGAGAAAATCTTAATTGTCAGGTTAAAGATCCGTATCATAATAATTAAATAATAATACTTAATCGTTATCACTACAATAATATATAATTCTTATTATTACAATCAAAATAAACATAAATAAAAGAAAATTCTGCGTCTTCTTCTTTTTCTTCTTCTTCTTCTTCTTCTTCTTATTATTATTATTATTATTATTATTATTATTATTCTTTCCGTGTCACTTCCGGATGTAGGCGATCATTGTTCTGCGCAATTCTCTACGCTGTATGGCGCTTAGTAAATTTTATCTTTCCAAATATCTTTCCTAATCTGTTTTCTGCCAACACAATTAGAGATCTTAAGCATTTTTTTCGTCTCTCCATCTCACATTCAATATGGCCTGCGAGTATAAATTTTTCCACCTTCTCATTCCTCACTATGTGCCCTAGAAATGTCATCTGTTTCTGATGTTAGAAGTGTCCGTATTTTTGTCCATTTTCCTCGTCGTTATTCATACGTTCACGCCACTGAATCTTCAACATCCTTTCCCACAAGCACATTTCTCTTATTCAAGTCTCTTTTCATTTACGGACATTGTTCAGTATTCACTTCTGTATAGGACGACTGAAGTTACACAACAGCTGAATACTCTTTTGTTTACCACGAAATTGTCCATTTTCTTATTACTTTCCTTAGCTTTCGAAAATAATATTTCACATTTTCCGTATTCTGTTAAAACATATTCTAGATATTTAATTTCTGATTTTAGTATCTCTAACTTTTAATTTGAAACTTGGGATCTTCTTTCAACTGACTAGCGTATATTTTGTATTTTTACAGTTGATGGTTAGTCCTTTCTTCTCGCCTTCCTTTATTACCTTTTTTCGGAGCGCTTGTTGATTCATTTATGTATTTTTTACTGCGGGATAATCTTCTGCCCAATCAGCGTGTATCACATATGTCACTTAACTGAGTGACTGAATATAATAATTGGAAGCATAATAAAAACTTCTACTGGATATAAAGTGGGGGATCGGTCTTCTACTGCTATGAAGTAATAAACTGATCCCACACTGATTATACTTAATATAATAATGTAATATAATCTATCTCTTCTCCCTCCATATATGAGTTAAATGGCAGGACAAATTAGGTTCTATAGCCTTGGCTGGCAACCAGTCTACTGAAAAAGCAATGGCAACCTACTGCGGGATAATCTTCTGCCCAGTCAGTCATGTCTCTTCCGAGACATGATAGCCCAAGCATGTATCACGTATGGCGCTTAACTGACTGACTGATTTGTAATAATGCACACGCAATATAAGGCTCAAGTGTAACAAATAAAAGTTGTTAAATGAGATCTACGATACGGTAAGTGAATGTAGAGGATAAGGAGAATATGTAACGATTAACCTTTTGCTTGAAGAGGTTAATATTGTAAAGATAGCTAAGCTCCCACACAAGTGTTTGTTTCAACAACTAACATTTCACAAGAAAAAAAACATTTATAAATGTAATTTTGTCTTTACTGTTTTCATTTGAGAGAAATGCAGGTGATTCAACTCCGTGGAAGTAGCATAGCGTAGTATAATTTTAAATAGTGGAACTAAAAAAGATATTTCATTTGCCATGGTAACAGAAGACGGAAAGTGCGACACAGAGATCCGAAGGCGAATTGGCATGGCAAAGGAAGCATTCCAGAAGTTGAGTAAGATATTAAGAAACAGGAAAATTTCACTAGAAACTAGGAAGAGAGTACTGGATTGCTACGTGATGTCCGCCCTTCAATATACCAGTGAATGTTAGACAATACCATCAAAGATGAAGGAAAAACTTGAAGCAACTGAAGTGTGGTTCTACAGAAGGATGCTGTGAATATCATGGATCGAGCATGTGAGCAATGGGGAGGTCTTAGAAAGGAAGGAAACGAAAAGGAAATTAATACTGAGCATCAGGAAGAGACAGCTGAAGTTCCTGGGACATCCGCTGGGGACAATATCATCAAAGAGGAGATCAAAACTTGAAGCAACTGAAATGTGGTTCTACAGAAGGATGCTGCGAATATCATGGATCGAGCATGTGAGCAATGATGATATCTTGCAAATGATGGAAACAAAAAGGAAATTAATACTGAGCATCAGGAAGAAACAGCTGAAGTTCCTGGGACATGCAGTGAGGAAGGAGGGCTTGGAAAATCTGATGCTAACAGGCCAGATGGAGGGGAAAAAGAGACAGGGGAAAGCAACGGATAACATATTTGAAGGCCCTAATCAAGTGGATGACGGAACAAGGATTGCACGATGTAACAGGAGAAGGCGTGCTCAGAGCCACCAGGGATAGGGAGACGTGGAAAACCATGATCGCCTCCGTCCTGAAGAGACAGGGCACATAGAAGAAGAAGAATGGCGACAGAGTAACGATAGGCTTGTGACATTAAGTCTGCGAAAAAGAGACGTCAGAGTGAAGAATAAATTGTTATACTTGTCTAATTCTGGTATTTCCAATTTATACTTTGGGTTTTGGGCTGTTCCTTTTGCGTTACCTGTTACAGTTAAAGTCTAATCCTTTCTTCTCGCTTTCTTTCACTACCTTTTATAGCTCTTGTAGTTTTCCTTTCTGTATCTATTAAAGTATTTATGTTGTTGAGGTTTGAATTAATCCATGTGTAGAAAATTAATTGATTACTGTTCATCTCCATGTTTGAATGATTACGGAGACCAAACAAGGGATATGAACACAGCTAGGTCATAGCTGTGGAAGCCGGGGATATCGCTGCATTAGGTGATTTTTTTTTTTGTGAATGTGATATACAGGCTCGGGTCCATCGCTAGCCAAAATCTATATCCTAAAGTAGAGACTATGCTGAAAAATGATTTTGTAGCTTATAATTTTCCTAATCAAAATTGTAATTGCTGTATTTTCTGTGAAAATAAATAGGAGATATTATTTTTTAGAGCAATCTTTGCAGATTGGCCATTTTGTTTTGAATGAGATAATATTTATCAAATGGGTATACAAATTTTAAGTCTATTCTATGTTTTTTATTCTCTTACAATTCCTCTTTGACTTATATGTAATAATTACTTATAGTCAAATACTTACTATTTGAACAATTCCTTCAAGCTTACGTTTTACACCGAAACATATTTTAAATAAAGAAAGGGTAAATGAAGGAAGATTAAATAAAGAAGGTTGAATGAAGGAGGATTAAATAAAGAAGGTTGAATGAATGTTAAATGAAGGAAGATTAAATAAAGAAGGTTGAATGAATGTTAAATGAAGGAGGATTAAATAAAAGAAGGTTAAATGAAGAAGGTTGAATGAATGTTAAATGAAGGAAGATTAAATAAAGAAGGTTGAATGAATGTTAAATGAAGGAGGATTAAATAAAGAAGGTTGAATGAATGTTAAATGAAGGAGGATTAAATAAAGAAGGTTGAATGAATGTTAAATGAAGGAAGATTAAATAAAAGAAGGTTGAATGAATGTTAAATGAAGGAGGATTAAATAAAAGAAGGTTAAATGAAGAAGGTTGAATAAATGTTAAATGAAGGAAGATTAAATAAAGAAGGTTGAATGAATGTTAAATGAAGGAAGATTAAATAAAGAAGGTTGAATGAATGTTAAATGAAGGAAGATTAAATAAAGAAGGTTGAATGAATGTTAAATGAAGGAGGATTAAATAAAAGAAGGTTAAATGAAGAAGGTTGAATGAATGTTAAATGAAGGAAGATTAAATAAAGAAGGTTGAATGAATGTTAAATGAAGGAAGATTAAATAAAGAAGGTTGAATGAATGTTAAATGAAGGAGGATTAAATAAAGAAGGTTGAATGAATGTTAAATGAAGGAGGATTAAATAAAAGAAGGTTGAATGAAGAAAGGTCATATGAAAGGAATGTTTAATAAAAGAAGTTTAAATAAAATATGGTTAAATAAAAGAAAGTTAGAATTAGCTTAAGGAAATTTCAACGAAGGAAGAGTAAATAAATGAATATTAATTAAAGGAAGGATAAATAGAAGAAGGTGAAATAGGGAAGTTTAAATAGGAGAAGTATAAATGAAGAAAGTTTAAATGAAAGAAAATTAAATAAATGACGATTAAATGAAAGAAGGTTAAGTATAAGAAGGTTGAGTAAAAGAAGGTTAAATGGAGGAAGGTGAAATATAGAAAGATTGACTTAAAAAGGTTAAATAAAAGAAGGTTATATGAAGTAAAGTTAAATAAATGAAGATTAAATGAATGTTAAATAAAAGGTTATTTGAAGTAAAGTTATATACAGAAGTGTAAATAAAAGTAGGATAAATGAAGGAAAGTTAAATCAAAGAACGTTGAATAAATGAAGGTTAAATGAATGTTAAATAAAAGAAGTTTATATGAAGTAAAGTTAAATAAAGGTGTGTAAAAGTACGTTAAATGAAGTAAAGTTAAATAAATGAAGATTAAATGAATGTTAAATAAAAGAAGGTTATTTGAAATAAAGTTAAATCAGACGTGGAAATAAAAGAAGATTAAATCAAAGAATGTTAAATAAATGAAGATTAAATGAATGTTAAATAAAAGAAGTTTAAAAGAAGTTTCATGGCTAAATGAAAGAAAGTTAAGTGAAGTAAGTTGATGAATAGTAGAAGGTTAAATGAAAGAAGGTTAAATAAAAGAATGTTAAATGAAAGAAGGTTAAATAAAGAATGTTAAATGAAAGAAGGTTAAATAAAAGAATGTTAAATGAAAGAAGGTTAAATAAAAGAATGTTAAATGAAAGAAGGTTAAATAAAGAATGTTAAATGAAAGAAGGTTAAATAAAAGAATGTTAAATGAAAGAAGGTTAAATAAAAGAATGTTAAATTAGGGAGGGTTCAATAAAAAAAGAACCCTTGTTCTATTCTGTCTAGTTTCACTTTTATATATTTCTTTGTTAGGGACGAGTTATTATTTACCAGGAATGAAAATAAAAATTTTGTGCTCGATTAATGATTTTAACGATTATTGCTTCAACGATTTCATTTTTTGTTTCTTTCAGGCGACTGAAATTTTCAGTTTCCTATTTGTGTACCTACCACTTCTATTAAGCCTATCCGAATAAATGTATATGACAAATATTTATTTCTCATATCATCTTCTTCTATAGGCCCTGTCCTTTCAGAACATAGGCGATCATGGCTTTCCACGTCTTCCTATCCCTGGTGTCTCTTAGCATGCTTTCTCCTGTTACACCACCCGAACCCCGCTCTGCCCTCCACTAGCTGAAGCCCATAAATCTAGAATATAAATGTATAGAAACTAGCAGAGCCACAAAATGAGGGATCAGTTTATATATTGATTATAATATATATTTGATCCCCCACTTTATATCTACATTATGATTTCTCATAAACAGTTGGCATATATCTTCTTCTATGTGCCATATCCTTTCAGGACATAAGCGATCGTGGCTTTCCACGTCTCCCTATCCCTGGTGGCTTTTAGTATGTTTTCTCCTGTTACACCTCGCAACTCCCGTTCCGTCATCCACCTGCTCAGGACCTTCAAATAGATTATCCGCTGCCTTCCTCTGTCTCTTTTTCCCTCTATCTGGCCTGCCAGTATCAGGTTCTCCAAGCCCTCATTCCTCATTGCATGTCCCAGGAACTTCAGTTGTCTCTTCCTGATGCTCACTATTAATTTTCTTTTCGTTTCCATTCTTTCCAACACCTCATTGTTGCTCGCATGCTCGGTTTACGATATCCGCAGCATCCTTTTGTAGAACCACATTTCCATTGCTTCAAGTTTTTTCCTCATCTTCGATGATATTGTCCAGCATCCACTGCCGTATTGAAGAACTATAAAAATCTAGCACCCTCTTCTTTGTTTCCAATGAAATTTCCCTGTGTCTTAGTACTTTACTCAGCTTCTGGAACGCGTCGTTCGCTATGCCAGTACGCCATCGGATCTCTGTGTCCCACTTTCTATCAATTTTTAGAACACTTCCTATTCGCATAGTTCTCAAGTCCCCTGAAAGCAGGGTTGTCTCAGTCTGTAATGTGAACGAACCGTTTTCCTTAGTCTTTGATTTTTCACATATTCTGCTGATGTCCTGACATCTTAGTCATACACGTTTTGTTGCGATTGTATGCACATATAACAAAAGGTGAGAAGATGTTTCTTTCACTTATCGAAGGCTAGCTGTATAGGCCGGCGTTGTTCGGGTTTTTTTAGTGATTATGTTGAAATCATAAGGGCAAATGCTTATTCAAAAAGCTCCAGTATGTGGTTTGCTCTGACGCGTAAGTTAAACAAATGAGAAGTAATTATTGGTTTTTATTGTATTTGTAAAACAAGATTCATGCATGGTCAGTTTTGTCAATTACCCGGAATTATATATGTACAACTGGAAGAACAGGGGCAGGCGTTACGGGAGCATGTAATGGGACGCGATGATGTTGTGATGCAGAAGAAGTGGATGCATTGTCCCTGCAATGTTGGAGGGGTTGGCACCTTGTAGAAAACCTGAAATTGTTATGGCATATGATAAGGTAGAAGTTACAAAAAACTGATTTTTTTTGTTAAATACAAGTGTTTCAGATAAATTAATCATCTCAAAATGCAATATTTTCAAGTATTATTTGCAACACTCTAAGTGTTAACTGAAATTTTTATTCACATATGATGGCATCAAAATTTGATATACCAGTGATTCTATTTTGGTTGAGTTTGAGTCATGCGTCTTGGAAAAATGCATAAAAGTGCGCAAAAAAGACCAACCGAATTTATGTTCGTCATTGATTTTTGACGAACTCTGTATATGATTCGAAAAATGTTTGTGAAGGTTCGTACTTTGATCTACAAGTGACCTGATTTCGGTTGAATTCGCATAAGGTGAAAAGTGCTTTTCTTATCTGTTATGCAATTTTTATTATTCTGCATTGGCATAATTGTTCTATTTTATTATCAGTTATTGTTTTTAATTAATTTATAAAGTAATTTTTATGGTTCTATAACGGAAAGAAAATCTAACTTTTTTAATCATTTCACTCCAAGCAAGCAAGGCGAAATCGCCCCTAGTGAACAGTGTTACAATGTAAGTAAACCACTTGGTACACAGATTATTGACAAAAGGATAAAGATTCAAGAACATAAAAAGAGACAATTGATGTTGCATTTAAAATTTTGGAGATTGCAGCTATCAGCGAATGAAGTAAACGGCATAGAATTACACGGGCAAGAAGCGCGAGAAAAGAAACTGTTAGATTAGAAGTGGTGGTTACATTTAATTATTTCATCGTTAAAAGTGTGGGACCTAGATACCAATCTAATAGAGCGCTTAAATTCATATGATAGAGACACCAGGAAAAAGGCTCGTCCGAACCGTTGCCATGGAAATATTTGTAGAAAAGACAGAGGGAAACCACTTCACGTCTGTGAAAAAGTGACGGAAGTCAAACTGCCAAGGCAGGATCGATAATTTTGCAAATATTTTTTGGGGGATTTTGTCGAAAATCTCGAGATGAGCGCCTGACCAGATATAACAACTGTAGTCAATGTACGGACGAAAGGTTGATTTATAAATACAGACGATGGATTTTAACGAGAAAAAAACTTTCTGGCCCAACACAGAGACTCAACCTTTTTAGCGCTCAGATTCATCTATAGATTCGATGGAGTCGTTCTACTTCAGGTCGGCTGAGAGAGAGAGAGTGGCCAATAAAGTGCAATGTGTTTCTCTCCAGGAGAGTGGCATTAGTTATAACAATAATTTGTGTTCCTTTCAGAAATTAGCTGGAAAACCTTGTTTATATTCATTGTTTTAAAAAACGACTTTTCATATGAGTACTAGTGTGTTTCATATGAGTACTAGTGTGTTTCTATGCTTTCTACAATTAGTTTGTCAGTATCCACTAATTACATTCATTACTTGTTATTATTTTCTTTGTATATATATATGCATATCACTAATATATTCGGTGTTTGTTATTTTTAATGGTTATATTTTGGTCCTTACGTATTATCGGGAGGACCTTTGTGGCCCGCTTATAACACTAAGGAACTGGAAAAATCAGGCTTTCATCACCTCAACGTCAACCACAAGTACAACTTTGTGGATTCGAACACCGGGGCTCATACGCAGACAGTGGAACGCCTATGGGGATCGACAAAGTGGCGAAACAAGAAGCACTGTGGCACTGCACGTCACCATTTGGAGTCGTATTTGGCCGAATTCATGTGGCGGAAGCATGTTGCCTGTACTGATGTCTTTGAGTCACTTTTGGAAGCAATTGCGACGTTCTGGCCTCCGGAATTACAAATGTAATGTTATTTTATTGTTTTAACCGTTTCAATAAATAATTTACTTTAATTTTTGAGTCGTTTTTTTAAAGGTCCTCCCGATAATACGTAAGCACCTATATTTTTTTATAAATATTAATAATAAATTATGCGGCTGTCATGTTTTATCTTACAAATAAATTAAACGTAACATTAATTATGTTTATGAACCTACCCAAATGATAGAGGCCTGGGAAATAGATGTCTGATTAATCAGAATAAATTATAGCTGCATTGCTTTATATATAGATATGAGCTACTTAAAATTCCAGAACGTCCATTAAATCTTTCGTCAGTGATTCTGTTAAATTTTAAATTCTTCGTTAATTGCTATATTTCTTGCCCTTCTAGAAAGCATCTCTTTTCATAAGAAGACATGTTTTTTTTTTGTTGGATTATGTTATATAAAAATAGTAGTAGTAGATACTGTGTATAGAAAAGTTATTTCTAGAAATAGAGCAATATTATCGGTCCTGATCTGGTGGCTCAACTTCAGTCACTTTTCCACCAAATAAGTTTATCTCTCTCTGTCTTTTCTATAAATAGTTTTATGGTCCTTATTTGGGTGAGTTTTTTTTTTCTATAATACGTAGGCTTTATGAATATTAGCATAGTACTAGACTGGTACCGAGATCACATCAATTTAAAATTCCGTGAGTAATATGATAACAGTTTCTTTTCTCGCACTTCCTGCCTATGATACTTCCTCCTTACCAATGGAATATGAAGAAAATCTTCACCTGGCAATCTATTAGATCTAAAGGTCTAGACTAGTAGAACTAGAGAAGGTAGTAGCATTTAGACAGAGAGCAGTGAGAGGCTACGTTTTATCTGTAGGAAAGTAGATGTAAAGTGAAAAATCATTCATCACCAACAAAGGCAATTAAACCTTTTATAACCCTATCAATTCTTTAAAGTAGGATTAAGTAGTTCCAGCCCACAAATTGTAGTATTAACCTCGCTTTTTTGCAGGCCTCTTCTGATTCATTTGAAGACATCAGGTGGATCCGGGAACTTTCTGAAATCATAAAAGAAACTAACCATTTTCCCAGCCTCTTTAGCGAGGCATCGTATATATAAGTTTAAAGCAAGTAGACTCATTATGTGGGCATCGTCTCATCTTGGTTTAGTAGGTACTGAATGTTACAAGCTATTTTTTCCTTGCGAGTTTGCAGTCAAGGATCTTGTTAGCAAGGATCTTAATATTCTGTTGTTGCTTTTTTTTCTGTTCATATTCTTCAAATACTTTCTGGATGGATGGATAACCATGTTTCTTGCTTATTAGCATTTCATTTTGGTTTGGGTTTATTTAATGAAACTTATATTTCCTTGTCTTTATCTTACGAATCGTTTTAATATATTTTTACTAGTTGTGTCGGTTATATTCAAAACAATCTTGCGTTTAAAATAAATAAAGGCAAATTAATTAATTAAATTAAAATAAATTAATAAACTGATATAAAATAAATAAAAATAATTAAAAGATATAATAACATTATAAATATAAAAAATTCAACATCAACATAAAAATATAGTCACGTTTTGTTGTTTTATGTTTTCTTGTAGTATAATGAATATCGGCTCGTAATGATAAATTAGAGAGCCGAGTTCGAATTCCAGTAGAATTCGTTGCATTCAATTACATAAAAACACCATTGGAAAACTCATTAATCCGGGCAACCAACTGCGGGAAAATCTTCTGCCTAGTCATTCATGGATCGAAAGAGTGTCACATCTACGGCAAGCGTGTATCACGTGTGGCACTTAACTGACTGATGTTTATGGGGAAAAGTGCTCAGTATCAGGGATAGAGCATGAGCAACTGTAAGAGTGGAAGATGATTATCGCTGTGAGTGGCGACTATTTCTTATGTGTGTACGCAATTTTCAGGCCATTTCTACTGGGTGACACCACGAACATTTATATATGCTGATCAATAGAGCTTTATGTGTTGCCAGGTCAGAAATTTCCAATTTTGTATGTTTTATTTTTGCTAGCTAGACTACTTCATTAAACAGAATACATAACTCACCGAAATACTACCGAACACATACGGCCTGAAGACTGCGTTCAAAACTGAATTGAATATCATCTTTATGTCCTCCTTATATATATATATATATATATATATATATATATATATATTGTCATGGAGGTAATATCAGACAGATTTTAGTCAACAATACTATAATCCATACTCATACAGACAGTAAAAAGAACCTTCAGATATTGGAGGCCATCTACATTAAATCGAAACAACCCACACTTAATAAAATCACCTTAAAATCTGGTCATAACACATAACATTGCATTTAAATATATGGTTATTTTATCATTTTGATCTTCTCTCTCATAGAACCGCATTACAAGTTTACAAATTGCGTTTGCTATTTTTGATAACTTATTGTTGCTTAGCAAAGTTTTATGTCAACGCAAGATGAAATCGTCGCTGATGGTGGATGTTTTATGTTAACGTCCTTGTAACCTCACTGAAGATGGCTAGTGTGAGCCGAAACCTTAGAACCAACTTAATAAAAAATGATCCAAATGTTGCGGAATTTTTGTCTTTATTTTCACCTGAAATTAAAGCCAAAATACGATGTTTAGAACGGCTCATGATTAAACATCATAGACATTCATTGTCTCTTAGATTTAACAGTATATGTTTAGAAAATTATCTACTGCATCGATATACTATATATATATATACATGTATATATATATATATCATGATAATCAGCGATAGAGTTGAATTCTTTCGCATAACTGAATGTTGTATGAAATTAGTATTATTACTAATAAAAAGAGATAATTCAACCTGAGGTACGTTATATAATTATACCTTTAAATATTATTATTAGACTGTCAGATTAGTTCATTCTTTCTTTTATTATTCATCACCTTTTTTCAGATTTGGTTGCTTTGTTTAACAATATATAAATTCCTTATGGGTCATTTAATGTAATTTTTAAGAAAGCTTTGGTAATTTTTTTTTTCAAAAATTTATCGCTGTTAATTTTTCTCATCCTTTGCCAAAAATCTATTGTTGGTACAATTTTTTACTGTGAAAATATCTTCCAGTTATTCTTACTTCTAAAAAATGTGCTTTTAGACTTTGATAAACTTCTGATCTCAGTTTAGTGGTTAACTATTTACCCATAGCTGAAAGTCTAACAGGTGCTGCCACACCAGATTAGAGTGTACCTAAGAACAACAGCAAGGAAGAGGTGGTTTCACTCTCCTAAAAACCTCAAGTCAAGGGTCTTAATCCTGGATTTAGGTTTTCGTTATTATATATATCCGAAAAAAACAGTAAAAAACAAAAGAACTATAAACAAAAGGTTGTAGAGGAAAAGATGAGCTCCAAAACCTAGAAATTAATTAAATAACATTGTTAAAACGAACAAAATATATCCAAATATATCATATCAATACTTATTGGTTTGATTCTGAAAACATCGATTTATATTCAGTCTTAAATAGTAAAGCATATTGTGGATACTTTACTTTTCTAAAAGTTAAAAGAGTCTCGTTGAAAATTGGCAAAACTGTTCCGATTCCCAGAGTTACGACTGAAGACGTTTTGTTCTCAGGAACTTTGGTTTTGGTTTCTAAAAAATCTAAATTATAAAAATAAAAATAGTAGAAACTATTAAAAATAAAAACACCTGGGAAGTTATTTGCTTTTTCACCTGTCCTCTTAACGATGCTTTCATGTATTTCATATATCATAACAGATAATCTTATCTGTTACGATAACCAGTTTTCTGTTATGATGTAACCATCAAAAGAAAATGATTAAAAATATTCTGAATTCGCAGAAGACTACAAAAAACAATAACAGAATTGTGTTTTACATTCAATAAATTATTTGAAAAGTTGAAAAGCATATTTATTGCACTTTTATGTATAGGGTTAAAGATAAGAGACAAGAGAAAAACTGTATGTAGTTTTAGCCAACGCGGTTTGTCCACTAACGGACTTTCTTCTTCTTTTATGTGCCATGTCCTTTCAGGACGTAGGCGATCATGGCTTTCCACATTTACCTGTCCATGGTAGCTCTGAGCACGCTTTCTTCTGTGGCACCATGTAACCCACACTCTGTCATCCACCTGATCAGGTCCTTCAAATATGTTATCCGCTGCTTTCCCCTGTCTCATTTTCCATCTATCTGGCCTGTTAGTATCAGGTTCTCCAAGCCCTCCTTCCTCATTACATGTCCTAGGAACTTTAACTGTCTCTTCCTGATGCTCAGTATTAATTTCCTTTTCGTCTCCATCCTTTCCAAAACCTCGTCATTGCTCACATGCTCGGTCCATGATATCCGCAGCGTCCTTCTGTAGAACGACGTTTCAGCTGCTTCAAGTTTTTCCTTCATCTTCATGAATTTATTTGAAATAAAATATTTATAAACAAAAATAACTGAAACGCGTCAGCTAAAATTAAACAGTTTTTCTCTTGTCTCATTATTTTGAGATTGTTTTGCAGTAAATTATGTCTGAGTATATTTACACTTTTACATATGGCATTTCCCAACGTCTCCAGATTTTACATTAACGCTTGAAAATCATTGTATATATCGATAGCCCTGTCAATTTTATGTAAATGCCACACACACACACACACACACACACACACACACACACACACACACACACACACACACACACACACACACAGATATATATATATATATATATACGGTTAAATAAAACATAAAAAAATCATAACTGAGTATATTTGTACATATATATATATATATATATATATATATAGGAGTGTCACTAGGCCTTTATTTCCAAATTGACAGAATGTTACACACTTATTTTTTCGCTGAATGCCTTTAGCAGTATCTTGATACTCCTCTACTGAATCTTTTACATCAGCAGTTTCTTTATTCTTCAAAAAGAATGAATTCTGTAATTATTCAAATCATATTTAACTTTTTTCTATTTTCCCTTCTTTCGATCTATCAATCTTTCTTGAATGGTCCCAGTGAATAGAATGCTGACTCTCTATTGCTGTTCATTTCAACTGAGAGTTCCATATTGTCAAAATCTTTGAAATGCTTATTGATTCATTGAGGGCATTTTATTATTTTCTAAAATTCCAAAATCCAACGTGTGAAAAGACATTTGCCTATTGAAGATTGATATACAAGTTATATATATATATATATGCACTGTGCATTCATATACAAGTGAGATGATATTCGAATGCTTCAAAGTTTTAAAACAGATTAAGGTTTTCTTCCCATGTAATAAATATTTAATAATGAAAAGAAAAAGATGCCTTTCTTTTTCTGAAAAATAATGTTAATAAATTAGGTTCGAAAAGAAAGGAATATTATTTTTATAGGTTTTGCAGTGAAAATAGATTGTTGCGTTGTTTTGACAGTGACTGATTAGATCCCATTATGGATGGAGAAAAGGACACGTTTTTCATAAATTTGCTGAAGGTATTTTTAAAGATGCCTTTCATAATAGCTACCAGAAATTGAAAGAAAATATCAATGGAAGTATTTTCTTCCACCGACCGACTTACCCGCAAAAACTCTGGGACCCCCATTTTACTCGTTTTCATTTCTTTCCAATTTTATACTGAGGTTTTTAGGGGCGAAGGGGATTCTAGGCTTGCTTTCTGTCATTTTTTATTTCTCATTCTTTACACTATTCTTTCCTTATATATATATATATATATATATATATATATATATATATATATATATATATATATATAAATATATGAATAAGAACGAAGAAAATAATAATTGCAAAATATTAATTTAGAAAAGTGCCCAATATAAAAATAAAGTAATGAATATTTATTATTGATTATTACGTTAAAACATGAGAAAATCTTCAAACTGCTACAATATTGTACATTTTGTTTCGACATTGAAAGAATAATATCTCATCAGGTTAACAATGAGGACAATAAACGTTTTAAGTTTAAAAAATCTCTTCCCTTGAAATTTATTTCCAGTACTAGAAAAAAAGATATTAAAAAGCGGAAATAAAGATGGAAAAAAAGATTTTAAAAAATAAGATGAGAAATCAATAAAAGGAAAAAGAAGAGGAAAATGAAAAAATGCAGAAGAAATAGAAAGTGAAAAAGAAAATAAGTGAGAAAATTTAGAGGGGGAAGAGATCGTCGAAACGACTAAGAGAGAGAAATCTTAAATTTGAAACTTACACTCCTCTAGCAAAAAAAAAAATATTCAAAAAACCTAAAACTATTTACGATAAACCTCTTAGGGAAAGTTGGTTTAGATCTTCTGAGATTCGTTTTGCAGAAGAGTATAACTATTCTATATGGAACAACAGAAACAGAAAAATCATATGGCAATGCCCTCCATTTAATCAATTAGTTAATATTAAACTGGGACAAAAATCTCTTAAATTAATTAATAAAAATTTCCCTAAAAATAATCTTTTAAATAAAATTTTCAATCGATAAACTCGAAAACAGTTATAGTTGCTTTAATATTTTAGAAAAAAATATTTTGATTACATAACAAAAAAATATTGAAATTATATAACAACAATAGTAATTCTACTACTCACCTTAATCTGCCCCATAGTAAAAAATGTATGCATTTTTCGAAATCCAGACCAATGCCCTTTATCTAACAAGTGTTTAACTAAATCCCTAGTCTATGTGTGCTCTATCTCATAAATAGAATATCCAATGGTTATTAAAGTTTATATTAATAATACAATGAACTTGTTTAAAAAGCGTTTTTATTGTCATCTCTCATCTTTTGCTAATAAGAACAAACAAAATATGACATCACGTTCTAAATATTTTCGGGAGTTACAAGAAAAAAAGAAAGCACCTAAAGTTAAATAGAAAGTTCTCAAACAAACTAGAATCTCTAGCTTGTTTGAGAATCTCTAGAATTTCATGTTTTCTTTGTCTGCAAGAAAAAATGGAAATGATAAAGTACATGAACAATGACATATTACTTAATCAAAGGAATGAAAATAACGTAAATTATAAACATATTGAAGAATTAACCTGACAATACTGCTAGAATCATAAAATCTAAGTTTCGAAATTCCAGCAATTATAAGCCTTTTACAGTATTAATCTTACTATTTTGATAATTTTGTTTAACTACATAATCTTATGTTATTTCATTTTTATTTTCTAATACAAACTGAGACCAGTTTCTTGCTTTAAGTATTTTTATTTCGATAATTATTGTTAGTAGTTTTAAACATCTACTAGCTTATACTTATATTTGCTTTTTTATTTATTTGTTATTCATTTTTATTTATATTTTATATCTATTTTGTTATTATATTTTTTATTTTGTTATATATTGTATATTTATTATTGATTTTTAATATACGTTTGTTTGTTTTATGTCAATTTTAGTTATATTATTTTATTTTATTTTACTTTCGAATTCATTATATTAGGTTTGATGAAGTTATATTTGCGTGCTGTGTGTTTTTAAATATCCTTTATTTTACGTTTTATGAGTAATTTTTGTGTGTGTGTGTGTGTACGTGATTTCATAATTTTTTTAATCCCAAAAGATTTAACTTGAAACACTGTAACCGATGTCTATATCTGTCTGCAATTCACTTTCGGCGAAAATTTAAAATTTCTCTGTCTTAGCCGTGTCCATTGGTTCCTCCCTTTCTTCCCTCTTCCACTTTTTTCACTTTTCCTCTTTGTACTCCTTTTCGCTTTTTATTTCTTCTGCATCTTTCCTTTTCCTCTTTCTTTTCCTTTTCTTAATAGAAGTAAAATTCTTCTTTTTTTCTGTAAATGCGAAAAAGATTTAAACCCAGCCACTGTAACAGATGTCAATATCTGTCTGTAATTCACTTCCGGCTAAAATTTAAAGTTTTTCTCTCTTAGCCGTTTTCATTGGCTCTTTCCTCTCTATATTTTCTCATTTATTTTCCTCTTCACTTTCTATTTCTTCTGTATCTTTCCTTACCCTCTTTCTTTTCATTTTTTTGATTTATCATCTTATTTTCTGATCTTTTCTTCCTTCCACCTTCCCCTTTTTAATATTTTTTTTATCACGTACGGGAAAAAAGTTCCAAAACTAAAGTGAGGTGTTGTTCTTAAAAGATTTTTTTTAAATGAAATGTTTATTACCATCATTGTTAACTACCTGATGAGACATAGTTCTTGCAATGGCAAAACAAAAGGTACAATTTTGTAGTAGTTTGTAGTTTGCCCATGTTCTAACGTAATAATTAAGAATTGTTGTGTAGTAGTTTTCGCACTGAAGGTTATAATCGTGCTGTGTCGGACCCAAAATATTAAGAACTTGGTAATCTTCCACTGAATTGCCGACTCCTTAGTATTCGGATAACTGCCGACTAATATCAACTGCCTAATAGTTCTATTAAACTCCAATAGAACTCTAAAGAACTCCTATGAACTTCCCAAGAACTCCTAAGAAGTTCTCCCGTTAACTTTTATTAATATAGGAGGGAGAGTCAATTATCTAAGGTATAGGTGTTTCTCCATAACACCTCCCTCTTAAATTTTACTCCGCATAGGTAAAACTTTATTTTTTACAGGCAATATGAATGAAGAAAAAAAAAATTCACTTTCTCAGCAAAAACGTAGAATATCGCCTACGTTTTGGATCCACTTGTATTTGTTCCGTTACGTTCTTTTTTCTTTTGGATCGGCGTACTTCCGGCAAAATTGTTGCTGGTGTTGGTAGTTCAAATGTGTCATAAATTAACTCTATCGGCGTTTCTTCCGTGGGACCGCTGTCAACCACGTTCGAACAGCGTCTCCTATGCTGTTGGTAGGGGATAATTGTAATCATTAAGTGCTGCGTTTAACCCCGTCGAGAAATCAGTACAAACACTAATTTCTTTCGACTTCTTTTTAGGTATACTGTCGGTGTCGTCCATTCGCTATACTGAACTTTTTTTAAGTACACCAGTTTTCTCAAGTCTATCTAATTCCATATCTATCAATTCAATAGAGGCAAACAGCACATTTCTTTTCTTTTTAAATTTTGCCTCCATCTTCGTACATGTTCCTAAACCTGGGGAGAAACAGTAGGAAATCTTTCCTTTAGTTTACTTATGAGTTTTTTCTGCTTCGTTGGTTAAGCTTTCTACTTTATGACAAAAAGAATTAATTGGTAGATCCCATAATTGGAATCCCGTTATCCAAAGTGTACTGAGTAAATTTGTGGTATCTTCGATGTCAAATATTCTGATTTTCGCTCTTTTTTATTTAATGTGACCTTTGTGTCAAATTCTCCGATGAACTGTATCTTTTCACCCGTCATTGACCTCGCGATTTTATTCGTTTTTATTAACGTTGGTTTCCCCAACTTCTTCCACGTATTTAGGTTTATAATAGACAGATCTGACCCAGTGTCGAGTTGCATATTTTATCTTTTTGTTGTTTATCTTGACTGTAACGAATTTTCTCGTTATTCCGTCTTCAACTTGGTTGAAATTTACTTTTTTTTATTTTTATGTCTTTATTTCTTGCTCTGCAGTGCGAGCTTTTGTGTCCCATTCTTCCGCAGTTGAAACATTGTTTGTTCCTAAAATTGCAATCTCTGTACCAGTGTGATCCACCGCAAGCAAAACACGGTTTCAGGAGTTTTTGATTATTTTTTCTGGTATTTTCGTTTGGTGATCTGCAATTTTAGTATTTTCTTTGTTATACTGACTTTCTTCTTTGTAGCGTACTTTCTTTATGTGTGAAACTCCAGACGTTCAATCTTTTTGCATCTTTTTTACGCTAATCTATTTTGTACAATGCTCTGCCAAATCCTGAACTGTAATATGTGGGACATTTTCTAATTTCGTCAGTACCATTTTTATCATCTCTGCGTCTTTTTCTGATACGAGGCCCTGAACGAATTCCAATCACTGGAAACTGTCTGTGCTCAAATAGGCCAGCTTAAATTCTTTGCAATGCTTGTTTACATTTGCTGCATATGTTATGCAATCTTGTTCGTCCTCCTTCATTGAATTCAAACATTTCCATCTCTGTTCCACAGAGATGTTTTCTTGCTGAAAAGTTCCATAAATATATTTACCGCCTCGGTAAACGTTAAATCACAGGTCTTTTTGAATAAAATATAATTTACCATTTTGCTATGTTCACACGTTCCCAACTTATTTAGAAAAAGTTTCACCTTCTTTTTACTTACCCCGAATAGCAGTCTACGGCATACACGTCTGTGTATTTTTTGTAATAATTCTCGGAAGGTACTTCTTCGTGTGTATTAAAGGTGAAAGTCTCGATCGAGTTCCAAACTGTATTCTCTGGAAAATAATCTTGAATATTTTCTCTTCCCTTTTCTTAGTTACATCCAGAATTTTCTTTTGAAATTCCATTTGCATCTGTACCATATTTTCGTTAAAATTTTAACTGCTTGTCGAAAATTTCCTCCTGAATTTGCTTCTGGAATGTACTTTGCTGTTCTAGAATTTTTTCTTGCTGTTCCGCCTAGAATTTTAAAATTTCCTGGAATAAAGCCTTAAATTCCTCCATTTTTATGCAAGAAATTTATACCACGTCTGATGTTGTTGAGGGGGGGTCAGACGAATTCGTAATTCATGACCTATTAAGCAACTTTATATTGAGAACAACAATATAGATTTATTATTTATTTATTTTCTTTACGTGTGCGAATTTCGTTCCCCAATAAATGTCTTTTTTAACTACTCCACGCTTTTTGAAGTCTTCTGAGCCAAACTTTTGTTGCTTTGTGACTTCGAGATCTTGTTGTCAAAGTATTCGTAACTTTGCAATTTTCTTCAGCCAACTGTCGTGTTGGTAATCTTTATTTGCCAAATTTCTTTGGCGTGAGAGAAAAGATTTTCTCTCCTACTCCGCGTGAACTCGCAAAATTCGAGTAAATTCGTAGATCTTCGTCGCCAATTGTATTGTGTAGTAGTTTTCGCTCTGAAGGTTTAATCGTGCTATGTCGGTTGCTAATCGACTTAACGTACCCAAAATGTAAGGAACTTGGTAATCTTCCACTCAAAGCTAACTCCTTAGTATTCGGCTAACTACTGACTAATAGCAAATGCCTAGTAGTTCTACTGAACTTCAATAGAACTAAAGAGCTCCTACGAACTTCCCAAGAACTCCTAAGAACTTCTTACAGTAACTTCCTGTTAAATCTTATTAACATAGGAGGGAGAGTCCATTATCTGAGGAATAGGTGTGTTTCACCATATGACTATATATATATATATATGTGTGTGTGTGTGTGTGTGTGTGTGTGTGTGTGTGTGTGCGTGCGTGCGTGTGTGTGTGTACTGTATTAAAATGTGGATCAAATATGGAATGGGACCCGATAGAAAATGAAGATAAGAAGCAAATAGGAAATGTTTATACATTTAAAATGGTTCGTTTTTATTAAGGCTTCATTAGAAAATGAAATATGGAAAACAAAAGAAAACTAATTTCTGTTTGTGTATTATAACTTTTATTATTTTATTTTTATTTTTTTAATTTTTGTTTTTTAATCATTTCACCCCGAGCAAAGCGGTAACGCCACTGATGCGCAGGGGGCTACGTAAGAGTGAAAAGATTGGAAAAGAGAAAGCCGGAAACCACATCCTAAGCAGGGAACAAGGGATGAGCCTCTTCGCCTGTTCAATAGATGTGGGTGGAGTGTGAACCGTGCGATAGTTTAGTCTATCTACTCCAATTGAAAAAAAAAAGAAAAGAGTAAAAAGATTGAAAAAAAGAAAGCCGGAAACCACATCCTAAACAGGGAACAAGGAATGAGCCTCTTCACTTGTTATTTTAATTTCTTTCTCTTTTTTCTTTCTCGTCTTTTTATTTAAATTTCTTTTTTCAATTTATTTAATGTTTTCTTACCTTCATTTATAACGGTAACATCTCTATTTTCTACCTTCCCACAGTTATCTTTTGCCAGGATGATCTTTCTTCCTGAAATCTCCTAAACTCTCCTAACTGTTTATTCAAACACTGCTTATTATCTCTGTTTGTTCGTTTTGTTTATATATATATATATTTAATCGTGTCACCCCAAGCAAGGCATTCCACTGCCACTATAGCGCAGGGGGTTACATAGAGGGATTGGGTATAGGAAATGTCAGAAGGAGGGTGATAGACGACTTAACATGTACATAGGGAGAGAGTTGGAGAGAATGGGTGTTAGTTAGTGTGTTAGGAGGTGTCTATTGACCTTACATTTAAACTCCTGGAGGTTGTAGCCGTCAGGGAAGCAAGCATGCGGTAGAGAATTCCACAGGCGGGAAATGCGAGGAAAGAAGCTGTTCGAGTAGAAATTGCTGTTACATTTCATCGGTTTCACTGTAAAAGGGAGGGAACTAGTTGCCAATTGAACCCCGAGGAGAATAGAAGGGGTAGATTAAATAAAACTCAAGTTTTACGACGTTCTATAAATGTTATACGGATGAACAGATAACTGAAGAAAGCCAAAGTATAAAACAATCGAAACGTTGTTATAATAACAAAAAATATAATGATATTAGCCCGAATGTAAATAATATAGATAATGATAATTCATAATCTCATCAATTCAAATAGAAATTATGAAGTTTAAGATGTTAGGACCTGTTCAACCCACGAAAAATAAAGAGGCCGCTGTATTTTGTCTTTATGACAGAATCGAGAAGCACTCTTTCTCAGTGAGTTGGAGAGGAGAAGAAATAAATACGGTTGGGAAAACAAAACTTCAGACCCAGACGAGATAAAAACGGGATTTATAAAACTGGTGGGGGGTTTAGGATATCTCGAGCTGGACCATAACAAAAAACGAAGCCGGGAACAAGCCAGAAACAACACCTACTCACATTAACTAGGTATACAGTCTGATAATCTGATCGACGTTCTAATAAAAATTAATGAAGAAATCTGAGTAAGCTTTTTTTAAAAGATTTTATAACAATATTTAAAATGTCCATTTAGCTGTGGAATTCCTTTCTATTTACTGAACTGATATACGAATTTAATAACAAGCAAACAAGATGCGCTCCAGTTTCTTTGTCAAATTATGACCTCCAGACTAATGGATGAGCGGGAGGCGTAATAATTATCCTATACCTAGTTAATCAAAAGCATTACCCAAACATTCTTTATAATTTTCCATTCAAAATAAGGACCCATCCATCATCAATCAATCCTTCATGTACCAAAAATACCTCATCCGTTCAGGGCATCTACGATGAAAGATTCCCCACGTGAATAAAAATTTCTTTATACAATATATATACAAAAATATATAAAAATTATGCATGAAATGAAAAAAAAGTGGGGTACATGAAACAAAAAATTCAAACAAAATTTCCAATTTAATATACAAAATAAATAAATGAATGTTAGTAGGACCCGTCCATCCCACAAAACTAAAGAGGTCGCTGTATTTTATCTTTATGGCAGAATCAAGAAGCACTCTTTCTAAGGGAGATGGGGAGGAGAAAAATAAATACGCTTGGGAAAACAAAAATTCTGACCAAGACGAGATAAAAAAAAGAATTTAAAAAACTGGGTGAGGTTGGGAATATTTCATATTTCCTTAAAGAAAATGCACGGTAAATGGAAATAGAAACCAACTGAAGAATTGGAACTAGGTAGAAATCAGAATTCTTTATATCCTCTGAAATCCTAAAATGAAGAAATTTAAAGCTTCCCACTAGTTACGATTGCTGCTACAACTGACCGATTACAGATATGTAAGATACTGTTAAATGTATCTATTTCTTTATTCTTGAGTACGGCATTTATTGCCTGAAAAAAATAGACACGTAACCACCTCCAAGGTTATTTGGATGTTTACTTGTTTCTTGTTTGAATATTCAAATACAGTTGAGCATACTTTGCAAGAATTCGTAGCACACAATTTGAAAAAAATCAAATTAATGTCTTCAGCCATTTACTCACGAAAATATTGGTTAATTCTTTTTTCCAGAAATTCTAAGAGGTAAAAAAAATCAACTTGATGCCATTTTTCAATTTATCGACTTATCAAAGAGAGAAAAATTCAATTTCCATACAGACCCTGACAGATTCTTGAAACGGTACCTCTTGAGCCTTTTCTGTTTGTCTTATAAAAATATCGATGTTTTCTCCTAAGTCCATGTTTCCTAACCCCGGGGTAAATTACCCCAGTGAGGTAATGAGCTCATATTTTGGGGGTTATGAATGTTTGATTTGGGAAGAGACAATCAGCTTATAATTTCACACTGTAAGACCAAGAAACGTATCAGACCCAACGTGGCAAACGACGCCCGAATCGCCCTTTCAGTCACAAAGCCAAGAATAAATAAACTGGCACTGGCACAGGCAATACAAGCTCAACACTGACATTAAGAATCACGGCGAGGTTACGGCTACTCTACCACTGATTATTATAGATTGGTACTATTGCATTAAATAATTTCCATTAACGTTGTCTGCTATGTATATATGAAAATATAATTACATCTTTTCCTATATTACGGTTATTTGTTCATTGAGGTAATGGATAATAGTGATGTTGTATTTTGGGGTAATCGCAGCAAAAAGTTTGGGAACCTATGGTCTAAATGTTATCAGATATTCTAAATCTCCTACCATCTCACTTGTAACACACACATACACACACACATACACACACACACACACACACACACACGTATATATGTGTGTGTGTGTGTGTGTGTGCGTGTGTGCGTGTGTGTGTGCATGCATGCATACATGAAAATAACTGAAATATGCACAAAAGATTTGCTTCTACTACAAACACACACAGCATATACAATACCGGCCATAATTATTAGGCTACCTCAGTTTTCTTTTTAAAAAAAAATATGTATTTCATACCATTTTTACTATTTATTGCCAAGTGGATAATTCTAAATGAAAATAGAATGGTTGTTTTATTAATACTGCACAATAAAATGTGCATTAAATGAACTGTTCTGGTGTCCAGTTTTTGTGCTCTCTTCCCCATGCTAGTCTCTTCTTCTGATTGGCTGGCCAAAGCAAAGGCTTCCTGGCTGCCTTGTAAAATTTTGCAAAGTAATAATAACAAAAGAACCATTCTATTTTTATTTAGAATTGTCCACTTGGCAATAAATATTAAAAATAGTATGAAATACAACATTTTGTTTTAAAACTTGCGTGGCCTAATAATTATGGCTGGTAGTATATATACAAAGTGTACATTTTGTTACGACATTGAAATTACAATGTCTTATCAGGTGGTGTGGAAAGGAATGAAAGTCTCTTTGCTTATATTTGGTGAGTTGTGTGTGGGGCGTTGGTGGAGGTTAGTGATAAGGGAATGTCTGTAATTTGTCCGTTAGAATTTAGAATTTTGACAAAAGTGAGTTGGGTATATATATATATATATATATATATATATATATATTATACTAGTTACATTCAATAAACGCTGATCGGCCTATAAACTACCACCAGTCAAGGTCAATGGATGTCACCTCAATTGAGAGGATATTGTGTCTCGAAGTCACACCCAACCTCAAGACGAATTCTTATATACCATCAATTTCTAAAGATGCAGGTAAAATTATCGGCTCCCTATAGCACTCCGGTTAGTATCTGTCTTCTCCATGCAATAATCCACCTTTATAAAAGCCATATCAGGCCTAAAATAGAGTATTGTTGCCATATCTGGGCAGAAGCTTCCCAGACCTCACTTTTCGGTTCTGAGTTCAAAACAGTTTCGGGCCCTTAGAGATTAATTATTTTGCACACTCCATCTTCTCTCTCATAGGCCTGGTGTAAGAAATCACTAACGGCCCCATTGGTACTACAATGGAAAGTTCTCCATCACCTGGTCTGACCAGGTTTGCCCTTCACGGACAGGACAACACTACGCTACTTAACAAACCGCCTACCCTCTCTCTGTATTCAATAGGCAAGAAGTAAGTTCCACTCAAATAATTTCTCGCAACCACAACCCTATAGAACAAACTCCCAAGAGAATATTTCTCTGATCACTACAATACTGACCTGTTCAGTCTATATTCAACAGTTATCTTACCCTGTTATTTATATAAACTCACCCCTTAACGCAAACATGAACTTCGTGACCACAGGGCCTTGTACAGATTGAACCATACTGTAAAAATAGAAATGCTTATTCTTATGTGGGATCTCCCTTTTTTCTATGATAATGGACTCGTCTTGAGTATACATATACTCCTGCCATAGAGAGATCCAAGAGAGACATTGGGACTGATTTGTAAGTTACCGAACGATACCGAAGTTACACAGAGAATAACGCGTTAGTAGGTATAGTACGTCTGAGCCTCACTTAGCCAGAAGAATATTACACGGATATACTAATTCCAGCACGGCTTCACTTCAAAGACTCATATATATATATATATATATATATATATATATATATATATATATATATATAAATATATATATAAACGTAACCTTGTCGTTATACTCGTTTCAAAAAACCCTCCGAATACATACGTGGAAGGTAAAAATGATAATAAAAAAAGAACGGTAATAATAAAAAAAAGAACGATCTAAGCACTTGAACATCAGTCAAAGTACGTAGCCCAAAGGAAAAAAAAGCCCCGAGACGAGTAACCTAACACAAAAAGCGCTCAATACGCAATTAAAGCAAACAAAGTAAATAACTCTAGGTTAGTTATTTACTAAACATATATATATATATATATATATATATATATATATATATTAAACATATATATATATATATATATATATATAGTAAATGGCTCTCTAGGTTAGTTATTTACTAACCTATATATATATATATATATATATATATATATATATATATATATATATATTCCTTAATAATCGTATTCCTGGATTACTAACCTACGTTCCAGTTGTATCTTTACGTTTAATATAACCTATTTTTCTATCTCAAATATCTGATTTGCTGTTCATTATTTTGTGTGGTTCCTCACCAGAAATCCACTGCATTGTGCTAATTGTACTCTGTGTGCAAAACAGACTTATTGAAAATTCGAACTTGGTTGGCAGGTTTCATGGTCTACACGAACAACATTTTTATAAAAAATGTTAAATGCAAAATAATCCTAATAAAATAATGGCGCGTATTTATGATTTATCACCGGATGCGCGTACAAACACTTACATACGCATGCGCACACGGAGGCACAGGTAAAAACGAACACAAGCACACGCATGGCTTTAGTCTTTATTCCGGAACTTTTATTACATTACAATTTCTGTACAACCTGTACATTTATTCTTTCAATGTTTTGTGCTCTTGGGGGGAGGGATTCTTGTTTTGTTTTGTGCTCTTGGGGGGAGGGATTCTTGTTTTCACTTATCTCTTTTCACATCCATTACATCATTATCCTCACCAATGCTTTATTTTCATTAGAATCCCTAACCTCCACCCCCCCATATTCCCTTTACTGCTACTATCGTTAAATTGCTCTTTATCATGGTGATCAGCATCACAATCCATTGCAACGTTCTCCTGACGGAAGTGCATATTTCGTGAGTTGGATGCCGGTAAAAGAAATTACAGTATGACCCGGATATAAGAGAACCGGAT
This sequence comes from Ascarosepion bandense, assembly GCA_037127315.1. Taxonomy (NCBI): domain Eukaryota; kingdom Metazoa; phylum Mollusca; class Cephalopoda; order Sepiida; family Sepiidae; genus Ascarosepion; species Ascarosepion bandense. Next base: position 358,712 of record JBBBDQ010001692.1, read on the forward strand.
ATAAAGATAAACTCGGAATATAAGGAGAAATTTTCTCTGGTCCCAAATTAGAGCCTGTGCTAATGTATATAACACAGACCAAACCATAATATAAGAGAACTTTATCCGGTCCCGACAATTCTCTTATATCAGGGTTGCACTGATATATTTACATTATAACTCGGATATAAGATACCCTAATATAAGAGAAACCCAGATATAAGAGATGTTTTCTCTGGTCCCAAATTACAGCCAGTGGTAATGTATATAACATAGACCAAACCCGGATATAAGATAAGCCGGGATATAAGAGATCCTTTATCCCGCTCCGACAACTCTCTTATATTCTGGTTATATCCTTTTATACATATCGATAAATTCAGTCATCTTAATTTGTTATAAAACAATAAGAAGCAAAACATTACATCGAAACTGTTAGAGCGGAACCAAAAGAAAAGCTAATGCCTCTCCTCACCATAGATAAAAAGCATTAGCTTAGATGTGGCACAAGACCGAAATAATAGAGCACCCAATGATGATCAATCTCACTATTCAGTTATAATTGGTCTATCAGACAAGCTTGCAAACTATTACACCACGTCGAGATGACAACCTACCATACACAATAGAACAAAAACTGGTTGCATACGGCAGGTGGTCGTTCGCTAAAGGCTCATAGTCATGACCTATTTAAGCTAGGAACGTATATTCCACTAATCAAAATGTATATATTAGAATTTTACCATGTAATCTGGTAGTAAATAAATGAGAACATAAGAAAATGGCCTAAATTAAAGAAATTTATTCAGCATAATTCATTTTTAAGTTTTAAAAAACGTATTTACAACGGTCAACAAGAAGCAAAAATGTTTATTCACAAAAAATATTAAATTAAGTGGACTTAAAAAATATACGGTTTCAGTTTTTTTTTCTTAGAAATGAGTAATAGCACATGAGAATCTGCGATAATTCATAGAAAAAAACATACAAAAAACTGACAGCGATCGTGGTTTCGGGTAGAGAAACAGAGAGATAGAGATAGATATACCTCGATAGAAATTGAGTAGATAGATACACAAGAAAATAAAGGAACGAAAGGGATAGACATTTGAGAAAGAGACATAACTGTGATTTTCCAAATTCCTGAATGTATCCAAGTCAGTACAGAGACTACGATAAATCCCTTGAACATATCAAATGCAATACATGTTGTACAAAACAGCCGAGGTTTAACCGTGAGGAGAACTCAAGGAATGTACATTTCAACAAGAAAAAAGTTTGATACAACACTACAGTATATACGACCAAATTTGTTTTTTTATTTTTTTAGGCGGTCGCTTGATCAGTGATTTTTAATCGTTGATGTTAGTCGCTGGTCGCGTTCTGGAGGTGGTAAAATCGTCCGTGCATAGAAAAACGGTCGTTAACAACAGGTGGTCCGCTTAGGAAGAGGGTCGCATACGGCAGATTCCACTGTATATATAATGGTTTTCCATACTTAATACTGCTCGTCCCCACTCTCGCGTGGTCATGTGTGACGTCACAAGCTGTAGTGCAATTTTGGCTTCCAGCACGCACACGCGCACGCACGTGTTCGCCGTTGCTTTGAAAATCTTCCATGCAAACAAAATAGACGACTACTACAATCGTTCGTCTGCGAACTGTTTAATATACTCAATATAATTGTCATCTTCGATAATGGCTGATGTAAGCCGAAATAGTCAGAGGAATAGGATAAAAATAAGATGGATAAAAATAAAAAACGTATCAATATTGTGATTTTCTTTCTTCTTTCAACAATAATAGCAGATATGAAAAGAATTTACATAAAATAAATCGACAAAACATTTCTATATTATTTACTGAAACATGCATCCAAATATATATATATATATAGTGTATTGAGGCAGCAGATAATTTTCTAAACGTATACTGTTAAATATAAGAGACAATGAATGTCTATTATGTCTAATCATGAGTCATTCTAAACATCGTGTTTTGGCTTTAATTTCAGGTAAAAATAAAGACAAAAATTCTCCAACATTTGGATAATTTTTTATTAGAATTTATATTTGGTTCTTCAGAGAGGTTACAAGGACGTTAACTTAAAACCATCCACTATCAGCGATGATTTTGTCTTGTGTTGACATAAAACTTTGCTAAGCAGCTATAACGTATAACTATAAAATCACGTTTAAATCTGTTCATAACACATTTCGAGCTCACACGCGCTATGACGTCATAAAGCCGCATTACAAATTTGCGAACTGCGTTTGTTATGTTTGGTAACTGTTATAATTGTCAACACAACTTTTAGAAGAAATGTTTGCATATACCGTTCGTTTTAAATCTCATTTTTTACACACACAAACACACACACACACACACACACACACACACACACACACACATATACATATATATATATATATATATATATATATAAGGACCAAGTCTGTCTTCTTATTTACGCATATATATATATAGGGAAATAGGAAGACAGACTCGGTCCTTCAGACTTGGGAGGCGAACGGTCTACGAGAATGACACCTCTGAACTCAAAACCTGCGAAGGTTTGTTTGACGACATTGTGACATACTGTAACGACGGTATATATATATATATATATATATATATATATATATATATGTAAAAGAACGAAAAATAAAATTCCTACTTTCTAAACATTAATTTAAGACAAAGCTAAATGTAAAAATAGAACAATAAATATTTATTATTCAGCTGTTCTATTAAAACATGTAATCATTAAATGAATGAACAATTATTCATCAAGAAAAAAGAAATAAAAATTTAAGAACAATATCTCATCAAGAAAAAGCGTTTATTGCCGTCATTGTTAACAACCTGATGAGACAATATAAGTCCTAATATAGCAGTTTAATTATATATATATATATATATATATATATATATATATATATATATATAAATATATCCTTAAACAAATTAGACGTCATAATTATCCCAGGCTCGGCTGTTGGATGTTTAGGCAAATCGCAAATCTAGCATCCGAGCCTGTGCAGGCAGGAAGAGCGTTTCCTACTGGAGGGATTGTGAGTGTAACAGTTTTTCTTTTTTATTTCACTCTTGTGGAATTGCATGTTTACACCCACCTTACATTTTGATATTTATTGAATAAAGTTTATTTTAAATCGAGTTCCATCTTCCCCCAGTATTGTAGGTTTTTCCATTGTTTTTTGTCCTCTATTTTGACCCTTTGTAATAAAGCCAACGTAGCCCCTTGACAAGTGTTGGCCGAAAGGTTCCTCGGGATAATTATGACGTCTATTTTGTTTAAGGTTATTAACTTATTCTCTGGGTACAAATATTTATTTGTATATATATATATATATATATATATATATATATATATAATTTATTACATAAATTACAATTTATTACATAAATATGTTATGTTATACAAAAGTACCAATTTTGTTTCCTTGTTTTATCAAATGATGAATTTTATTTCAAGTTTTTCAAAACCCTTCAAATTTAAATAGAATTCATCACTTTATAAGACACGGATAGCTACTTTTGTAGTGATATTATAACATATTTATATTATAAATTCTAAATAAATATTATTCAGTCTACTTTGTATTGAGCACTTTCTAAGAATAGTGTTTCTTTCGATACGGAATTTTGCTCTATCCATACCTACCCTATATATATATATATATATATATATATATATATATTTTTACATGTATATATATATTTATATATATATATTTATATATACATATTTATATATATATATATTTATATATATGTGTATGGGGGGTGCAAAACTTCAGATATAAATAAAACATTATTAATAAGACATTACTAATACAAGTAAAGAGGAAACCTTTTTATGCCAACACGTTTTGTCCCTTGAGCAACTTTATCAATCTAATTTTATTCAGTAACCAATATTTATACATGGAAATCGTCATCAAAGCTTTTCTGACCCGAAGGCAGTGATCCCTCATCTTTGTAAATATCTCTCATCAGTCGACACCCAAACATTCACGGAATTGCTGTAGGTCTTTCAAGTTCTTCCAAGTTTATACGAGTTCTTTCAACGTAGACACGTAGTAGACACATATACTACGGTTGTTCGTCTAATGTCTACGAATGTTATGTCCATTTCGTATTGATGGCAAAACATTTTTATATTTACTGTCTGTTCCTACATATTGTGCAGTAGGGGTGATTGATTTTTCACGTCTCTTAGAAACTCAAAATAGCACTCGTTGTAAAAGCTGGAGTCTGTTGTGATAATTATTGAAACCCAGATTGAGGTTTATAGCTTTGACCAATTTTTGAGCTCTTAGTTTGAAATTCTTCTGAAAAAATGTAAAGAAATACCTAATTTCGGCAGGTTTCTACTTACATAGTAATTTCAAAATGTTTCTACTTCAAGAACAAATTCAAATAAAGTTGACATTCTTTGTCTTATATATATTGAATGAAAAATACAAACTCTCCTATCCCTAGACCTGAGCCAGGATGAATTTGCAACCGTTAGGGAGCTATTTAAACTGTCCGAGAAACTTGCAAAGATTGGATGCCAAATCAACTTCCTAAAACGTTGTCTTAACCCTCTAGGGCCATTTATATCATATTTGATACAGTATTTCCCTATAAGGAAACATTTGGTATTTCCCTATAAGGAAACATTTGGTATTCATTGACTGAGCAGTCAGTACTGCTTTCATTTGAAATTTATAAAATATTTCTCTTAAAAAATTTTTCAGGAAAATATTTCTTTCAAGGCTTGTTTTCATACTGTATCAAATATGATACGAATGGCCCTAGAGGGTTTAAAAGCAACACAATACCTAACACCATATGGAACATCCACTTCCCGGCATGCAATACTCAACACCGCATGGAACATTTACATCCCGGCATGCCTCAAATTACCCAGCCACACACATTCGCTGGACTAACGAAGCAGGAGCAGCGAAAGAAGACCATTTGTTTAAAGGTACTGTCCACTAGCGGACATGAAATCAAGCACTCCTACCATTCTGAAGATGATATTTTGATCCCAAAATATTAATGAATAATAAATACGTAATACCCAATACCTTCTTTACCTTTTTTTTTATTTTACTAAACGCATTGTGATGCCTTCAGATACCTGCCTATATACATTTATATACATTTTACTAAACGCATTGTGATGCCTTCAGATATCTGCCTATATCCAAACAGAATTTTAAATTATGAATTTAAACAAATTTTTTGAATTTAAGCAAAACTATGCAATGTATTTACTGTATTCGATAAGAAAAGTGTGATGGTCAAACACACCTATTCCTCAGATAATGGACTCTCCCTCTTATATTAATAAGAGTTAACAGGAAGTTAAACTCTTTGAGAATTTATGTCATGCCCCTCTCTACAGATCATTTCATAATATATTTTTAAATATATTTTTGTATCTCTTATTCACAATAAAATTTTTATACTCTTTTGGTTTTTTAGGTCCCTGGTATATTTGACGTATTTTGGTGTATGAAGGATTGAATGATGATGGGCATGTTCTTGTGGTGGATGAGAAAATTGTAAAGTATGTTCGGGTCGTGAGTCGGATTAACTAGGTATAGGACAAGGTACTGAAGACCAACCTGAGTTTTTGCCCCCCCCCCAATCGGACTTGTGCCACAATTGTATTTTTCATACAATAAATATTGAGAAGTTCTTGGAAAGTTCATAGAAGTTCTTAGAAGTTATAGAGAGTTGTTTAGAGTTCTACTGGAGTTCAGTAGAACTACTAGGCAGTTGATATTAGTCGGGTGTTAGCGGAATACTAAGGAGTCAGCTTTCAGTGGAAGATTACCAATTTCCTAATATTTTGGGTACGTTACGTCGATTAACAACCGACATAGCACGATTATAACCTTCAGTGCGAAAACTGATCCACAACAGTAATTGAATTAGTTATTTGGTAGCAGAATTATTTAGTAATAATGTCCTTGTGCCATACATCTTGTTCATATACAATTTTTAAAGCTTCAGTAAATTATAGATTTTATAAGGTTGCACTATAAAGCTCTTAATGAACCGAAATAAAATTCCAATGCTAAGATTTTTAACCAAAAATTGATATTTTAAACTTTTCTGTTGCTATTTCTTATAACAAACCTTTAAATGGAATGAAATATCACGGTTCTAAAACAGACCTAGTTTATTGTGCAGTCTTAATCCAGTACTAATATTAAATCCTTTTTTGAATTTGATTTCTTAGAAACTTTTTATCTGTCGTGACATACATTGTGAAAATCGTTTATTAACGCACTGGGTCATTTCCCCAGCATTGAAAAAATAGGTAATCTCCAAATTGAGGTCGAAACATTATGAAAATATAAAAAAATTCATAGTAAAATAAGAAATACATTACCAGATTTCTGTAAGGAAAAATTATTGCTAGCAATGTATTTTTGAAAGTAATTACTAGCTATACATTTTTGTAAAAAATAAGAAATACATTACCAGATTTCTGTAAGGAAAAATTATTGCTAGCAATGTATTTTTGAAAATAATTACTAGCTATACATTTTTGTAAAAAATAAGAAATACATTACCAGATTTCTGTAAGGAAAAATTATTGCTAGCAATGTATTTTTGAAAGTAATTACTAGCAATACATTTTTGTAAAAAATAAGAAATACATTACCAGATTTCTGTAAGGAAAAATTATTGCTAGCAATGTATTTTTGAAAGTAATTACTAGCAATACATTTTTGTAAAAAATAAGAAATACATTACCAGATTTCTGTAAGGAAAAATTATTGCTAGCAATGTATTTTTGAAAGTAATTACTAGCAATACATTTTTGTAAAAAATAAGAAATACATTACCAGATTTCTGTAAGGAAAAATTATTGTTAGCAATGTATTTTTTGAAAGTAATTACTAGCAATACATTTTTGTAAAAAATAAGAAATACATTACCAGATTTCTGTAAGGAAAAATTATTGCTAGCAATGTATTTTTGAAAGTAATTACTAGCAATACATTTTTGTAAAAAATAAGAAATACATTACCAGATTTCTGTAAGGAAAAATTATTGCTAGCAATGTATTTTTGAAAGTAATTACTAGCAATACATTTTTGTAAAAAATAAGAAATACATTACCAGATTTCTGTAAGGAAAAATTATTGCTAGCAATGTATTTTTGAAAGTAATTACTAGCAATACATTTTTGTAAAAAATAAGAAATACATTACCAGATTTCTGTAAGGAAAAATTATTGCTAGCAATGTATTTTTGAAAGTAATTACTAGCAATACATTTTTGTAAAAAATAAGAAATACATTACCAGATTTCTGTAAGGAAAAATTATTGCTAGCAATGTATTTTTGAAAGTAATTACTAGCAATACATTTTTGTAAAAAATAAGAAATACATTACCAGATTTCTGTAAGGAAAAATTATTGCTAGCAATGTATTTTTGAAAGTAATTACTAGCAATACATTTTTGTAAAAAATAAGAAATACATTACCAGATTTCTGTAAGGAAAAATTATTGCTAGCAATGTATTTTTGAAAGTAATTACTAGCTATACATTTTTGTAAAAAATAAGAAATACATTACCAGATTTCTGTAAGGAAAAATTATTGCTAGCAATGTATTTTTTAAAGTAATTACTAGCAATACATTTTTGTACAAAATAAGAAATACATTACCAGATTTCTGTAAGGAAAAATTATTGCTAGCAATGTATTTTTTAAAGTAATTACTAGCTATACATTTTTGTAAAAAATAAGAAATACATTACCAGATTTCTGTAAGGAAAAATTATTGCTAGCAATGTATTTTTGAAAGTAATTACTAGCAATACATTTTTGTAAAAAATAAGAAATACATTACCAGATTTCTGTAAGGAGAAATTATTGCTAGCAATGTATTTTGGAAAGTAATTACTAACAATACATTTTTGTAAAAAATTTGTTAATGCTCACAAGAAAATTAAATTTCTGCATTAAATGACCCATAAGGATTTCATATGCTATTAAAAGTAGGAACAAAGAAACCTATTTGTCACATGGTTATATACTTCTGGATTTTAAGGTAATTATGGGAGAAAGCTTTTCTCAAGAGCACTTTAACCATTTTTCTCTCAACTTTCGTGGTTTACTAACAGAAAGGTATTTTATGTTATCAAGATCTCAATCAAACATATCCAATTGAAGTAACTTACGAAGATTTGTTCAAAACAAAATATATTTACTTCAGTTGTTTCATCAATCGTCTGACTTAAATCCAACTGAAAATTGATGGCGCTGTTTGAAATATCAAAGTTATAAAATTGACCGAAAATCCATTAATGAAGGGTAGTTGCAAGGAAGTGTGAATATATTACAAGGCTAAAGGGTCACTCAAGGTAGAGGCTTAATAAATGATATATTTGATATGAACGTAAAGAGAAAGTTTGAATAGAAATTATAAGAATATGAGTGACAGGTAAGGATTTATCGTAGAAGTTTAATTTTCGGGGAGTATCAACGCAGGAGCACGTTGCACAAAGTAGCAGTCCTCTAGAAAAAACTTTCAAAAGGCCCTTCTTCCCAAAGAAATAGATAGAGACTGGCGGTGACTTAATCTTATGAACAGTGGAAGACGTGTCTTGGCTGTTAAAATCTGAGCTAGTAGCACTAAATAGCGATAATGTAACGATAGGCTTAGAATGTTGCGTCTCCGAGGACAGAGGTTGTAGGGTGGAAAATGCAAACTTCCACAAGGCCTTGTAAACGATTTTGAGCTCTGTCATGTGTAGAAAGTAACCTTTGACGAATTCCTAGATGTGGCAGCAATAGTCCAATTTTGGTGTAATATGATTTTTCTAAAGATAAAAACATGGTCATTCCTAGAGCAGTGCAAGTGACCGACGACAGTTTTTTTTTTTTTTTTTTTTTAATCATCTCACCCCAAGCAAGGCATTCCACTGCCACTATTGCGCATGCGGCTACATAGGGGAAGGTAAAGAGAAGGAGTGGATAGACATAGGGAATGTCAGGAGAAAGGTGATAGATGAGTAAGGATAGCGAGGATGAGTGTCGGGCAGATGGGAAGAGTGCTTGATAGAATGGGAGCAGGTTAGTGTGTTAGGAGGTGTCTATTGACCTTACATTTAAACTCCTGGAGATTGTAGCCGTCGGGGAAGCAATCGTTTGGAAGAGAATTCCACAGTCGGGAAGTGCGAGGAAAGAAACTGTTGGAGTAGAAGTTACGGCTGAAACAGTGTGTGTATTTCGCTACAATTCGGCTTTTTCACGAGTGCGTCTTAAAGCTATTGTTTGTATCAATTTATCTAGGTGTAAGGACACAAAATGTGCTTATCTCCCTTTAAGCGAAGTAAAGTCACGTGGTCACATGACAACCGCTTGTAATGTCACTCCTGATAGTGACCCAAGCGCTAGTCACACTCTTTCGGCTAACAGCAACCGAGGAAGAAGGTTGTTCCGTCCCTCCTAGGCCTTTTGCCTCGGCAAAAGCTGCCTACCGCCATTTTCCGCTAAAACATAAAACCCCTGACGTCCTGTTGGGTTATTGATGAAACCTGACGTATTCCTTTCGCATATAGATGAATTTGGCACCTTCCAAATCTGGAGTCATAACATTACTTGAACAGTAATATTTTCAAGGTCGATGTAAGACTTTTCATCTTTGTTGCTTTTGATATATTGCTTTGCGTTAGATAAAATAGATACGCATTTCTCCACGTGTGGACACTTGTTTTGTATATATGTATCAGATAGATGTAAAAGTTTTCGCCAATTTAAAATTTCATCTTGAAAATAAAAAAAACTGTGAGGTTTTGAAAATCTTTATTCATAACAATAATGACCTTTGCTCTTTATAACTTGATTCCATCTCTCAACGAGCTTATAAATGCCTCGCTTGTAACATTCTTTAGGTTTTGATGTGAAATATGAATCTAACTCATGTTCAATCTCCTCTCGTGATGTTAACCTAAGGACATCGAAATGGGTTTGTAATCCTTGAAATAAATGATAATCCGAAGGAGCTAAGTCAGGAGAAGATGCAGGATGTGACAAGATGGAACTTCTCATCACCAATGACATGCCTACCTAAAAATGGTCGCTGAAGGTGTCGTGAAAGCAAAGATTCGCAAAACGAAACACGTTGTCGCAGGTTCTCTGGATCCATTTTCCGAATACTGAAATCTCCCCCATTCTTTTCAGTTGGCCTGACACAGTTGTATGGGATGCATTAAATTGGTGTGCAATTTCTCTTGAGGTTACCGTAGGGCTTTGAGTAACAGTGGCATTCAACACATCTGAATCAAGGTTTTCTTTTTGGGGGTGACCACTTCTAGCCTTATCTTTCAAGCGGAAATTTCCTTTCCGAAAACGAGAACTCTATCACCTACGACTTCTTTCATTCACTGCATCAGTTCCATAAGCATTCTGAATAGATTGTGCTGCTGCATTTGCACTGAAACCTCTGTGAAATTCATAGAGTAGAGTATGCCTAATGTGTTCTTTAGATGGGAAGAACATGGATGAGAATATTGCAGAAAAATATGAGTGATGCTTTAATAATCTGAAAGAAAAAGTTATAAATTAATCATGGTGCTATGTTTAAGTAATAACAATATGCATGAAATAAATTACAATGATTTAAAATGTCCCTTTTACAAACAGGCAAAAACATTTGCACCGACCTGATATTATTGTGTATGTCATAAAAGTCTCTTTGAGAATAAGTTGTGTGTTCATTCGTTTGATTTCTTCGTTCCATCTTACCGTTGCTTTGGTAAGCCGACTTCATATTATTTACTTTCCCACGTGGGAATGAGAAATATTCCTTCACTGAGGAAAAATAAAATATATCCCTTCACTGTTGACTCCCGATGCGAAACGAACACGTTTATTATTATCCAATAGCTGTTAAGCATGACGTTAAATGAAGAAACAAGCAATCGTTACTTCCTCTCTCAGCACAGACCTAGAAACAGGATAAAACGCACGTTATTTTCTTTCCACATGAAAAGAGTCGCTATGATACATTTTCATAATGGCACAGTGAAATCTATCTATCTATCTATCTATCTATTTATCTATCTATCTATCTATCTATCTATCTATCTATCTATCTATCTAATTTTTCACTTTAATTTACCTTCCTACTCTTCCACTTCGGTTTAAAGAAAAACAAATATATATATATATATATATATTCTTCATTTGTAAACGAGTTATTACGCGACCTAGATTTCTACCATGTAGTGTCTTCTGAAGACACCAAATGGTAGAAACCTAGGTTTTTTTTTTTGGTTTTTTTTAATCATTTCACCTCGAGCAAGGTGGAAACGTTACTGATGTGCACGGGGTTACATAAATTAAAAAGATTAATTAGAAAAGAGTGAGGAGTACAAACTAGTTAGAAAGGAGCAATAGAAAGCTGAGAAAGAAGGTGCGATGACAGATACATAGGAGGAGAGAAAGGGAAGGTTATACAGGGGAGGGGAGAGAGCTAGAGTTCAGTGGTTAGTAGATGAGTATTGACTTTGCATTTAAATTTCTGGAGGTTGTAGCCGTCAGGAAAGCAAGAATATGGGAGCGAGTTCCACAGGCGGGAAGTGCGAGAGAAGAAGCTGCAGGAGTAGAATTGTCGTCTGCATTTGGCTAAACAGACGAATAATTTTCAAAGGTTCTACAATATAATTGTATTGAACTGGTCTAATTTTATTATAAATAAAAACTAAGTAATTAAACAGTCAATATATAAAACGTGAGAATTTTCGAGACCCCTACGTGGTATTAGAAAAGCTACACAAACTGCTCACAACGTGTCAATTAACGAAATATACTTTTAACAAGTATAGATAGATAGATAGATAGATAGATAGATAGATAGATAGATAGATAGATATGAACAGACTGAGATAGATAGATAGATAGATAGATAGATAGATAGATAGATAGATAGATAGATAGATAGATAGATAGATAGATATTTTCATTGTGGTAAATGTCGGAGCGGAAAGGACCATATTTCAATAAATGCTAAAAAGTTAGATAATTACCATTTCTGGATTGTACAAGTGTCCATGCAGAGGTTAAACATAAAACAATTTGTTTTTGTTTTGTTTTTTGTTTTTGTTGTTTTTTGTAATCATTTCATCCCAGGCAAGGCATTCCACTGCCACTATTACGCATGTGGTTACATAGGGGAAGGTGAAGAGAAAGAGTGGTTAGATATAGGAAATGTCAGAAGGAGGGTGATGGGTAAGGATACCGAGGCTGGGGGTTGGGTAGATGGTAAGAGTGTTTGAAAGATGGTTAGTCTGTTAGGAGGTGTCTATTGACCTTACATTTAAACTCCTGGATATTGTAGCCGTCGGGGAAGCAATCATGTGGAAAGGAATTCCACAGTCGGGAAGTGCGAGAAAAGAAACTGTTGGAGTAGAAATTGCGGTTGCATTTTATCGGCTTCACTGGAAAAGGGTGGGATCTAGTTGCTAATCTAGTATCTTGTGCAAATTCGTATTTAGGGGGCACCAGTGATCTAAGTTCATTGGAGCAGAAGCCGTGAAAGTATTTATAGAATAGACACAGGGAAGCCAAGTCGCGCCGGTGGGAGAGAGACTGCAGCCGGTCTGCCAAGTCGGTATCGATCACATTACAGGCTCTCCGTTGTACTCTGTCAAGAAACCCGAGAAGAATAGCACGGGACACCCGACCAGAATTGTTTTGCCTCTATTTTAACCATTGAATTGACTATAGCAAAGTTAATTACAACTTTCCTAGTCGACTAAAGAATCTTCTGTGTGTTATGTTGTGCTAATTTTAATAGCATATATTTTTGTCACATTTGCAATATTTTCACCTATGAATTGCAACTACACGCAAATTTGTAGTCACTTGACTGCTATAATTTAACAGTAACTATGCCGTTGCTACCAGAATTAGACAACGCATAGCATCCTCTAAGTTTGGTTCCAAAGATTACTGGCGTCTCTGCAAAAGCGTGCTCAGCAGGAACAAGACTTCAATACCCCCACTAATCAATGAATTTGAAGTTCTCACCTCCCCAGCCGACAAGGCTGAACGCTTTGCCCGTAGATTCTCAACCAATTCGACACTGGACTCGTTAGGAATACCTACACCAGACTTCCCACCCAGAACTAAGGCTCAACTAAATAACGTCCATATTACACCCTCGCTGGTCGCCAAGATAATTGCACAACTTGAACCACACAAAGCGAGCGGCGGAGACGGAATCCCAGTCATAGTACTGAAGAAATGTGCCCCAGAACTCTCCTCTGTCCTCTCTAAACTCTATAACCTCTGCCTATCTGCTTCCTGCTTTCCTGCCTGTTGGAAGTCCTCCTGCGTAGTTCCTATATTTAAGAATTCTGGCGAACCCTTAGACCCCGCCAATTACCGTCCTATTAGTCTCCTTCCAATCTTTGGCAAAGTTTTCGAAGCCATTATCAACGCCGAGGTGATTCAGCATCTCATGGCCAACGGGCTTCTCTCTGACAAACAGTACGGGTTTCGCTTCACCAGGTCTACTGCTGATATGCTAACGACCATTACCGAGTACATATACCGGGCACTCGACAAGAATGGTGAAGCCCGAACCGTTGCCTTGGATATCTCCAAAGCATGCTGGCCTCTTGGGCAAACTGCGGAGCTATGGGATAACTGGACATCTGTTTGACCTCATCAAGTCTTTCCTCTCTAACCGCACATTGAAGGTGGTATTAAATGGGCATGCCTCCCAAAACTACCATACGAACGCGGGCGTCCCTCAAGGTTCTATCCTAGGTCCCACGCTCTTCCTGATCTACATTAATGATCTTCTCGACACCATTAGATCCCAAGTTGGCATGTATGCCACGACACAACAATCTACTCTCGCATCGATCAGAAACCAGGTCTGGACGACAAAGTGAACCTCGCTGCCGTACTTGAAAGGGACCTCCAATCCGTAGTGGCCTGGGGTAGGACATGGCTGGTAAATTTCAATGCCTCTAAAACAAAGCTGTTATCAACTAACCACCATAGACAATCGCATCTACCTCCCATTAGCATGGGACAGGCTAGCCTCCCAGAGAGTAAAATACTACGCCTCCTTGGCCTTACACTTTCGGCGGACCTCAAATGGAATGACTATATTGAATCCATTGCCAAATCTGCTGCTATGAAAGTCGGCTCCCTGTGCAGGGCCCGGAAGTTTTTCCCACCTGAATCTATTCTGCACATATACAAATCTACCATCCGCCTGTGTATTGAATATTGCTGCCATATCTGGTCGGGTGCCCCTGCTGCTCTCCTTGGGCTTCTTGACAAAATACAAAGGAGGATCTGTAACGTGGTTGATACTGACTTGGCAGACCGGCTGCAGCCGCTCTCTCACCGGCGTGATGTGGCTTCCCTGTGCCTCTTCTACAAGTACTTTCATGGCTTCTGCTCTGATGAGCTTAGATCACTGGTGCCGCCTAAGAACGAATTTACACGAGATACTAGATTAGCAAATAGGTCCCACCCTTTTACAGTTAAACAAATAAGATGTAACCGTAAATTCTACTCCAACAGCTTCTTTTCTCGCGCTTCCCGCCTGTGGAACTCCCATTCACAAGTCTGCTTTCCCGACAGCTACAATCTCCAGGTGTTGAAATGTAGGGTCAATAGACACCTCCTATCACACTCACTCCCAACTATTCTCAGAACACTCTCATCTACCCAACCCTCATTCTCAGTATCCTTACCCGCCTATCACCCACCCTCTGACATTTCCTATATTTAATCATCCTTTCTCCACTCTACGTAGCCCCCTGCACAGTAGTGGCAGTGACATGCCTTGCTCGGGGTGAAACGCTTATAAAAAAAAAATATACGTTTTCTACAGAAAACTGTTCTGTATATTTTTATGGTGATGAATGTAGGATATTTTTCAACATGGCCGCCGGTTTTCTCAACCTCCAAATTGATTTTGAATTTGACGCGCTTCAGTGAAGACCATGCCCCTCATGCCTAATAGTTCATATTCTCTTTCCACGATGACGTATAACACGTAGTAGTAAGCTCCGTCTCTTGAACCCAATTGAGATAATTGCTTTACTTAAAACAGCACAGGACATAAATTTGGATGATATTTAATCCAAATATTTTTTTTAAAATTATTTATCTGACCTTTCTCTAGTATTTTATTCAATTATGTTATTTTTCCTGCATTGCAGGATATTTAATTAAATCATCACATGTGTGAAGATCTTTATTATGACAACATTTTACAAAATTAAATCATTTTTGTCCCATGTTTTTGAATTGTATCATTATTTTAATCAAGCATTTTTATTTGGTAGTTGACATCTCAATTACTGGAGAAGCAAATTAAATGCCAGTCAAGAAGCTATGAAAAAAATGTGCAGACACCAAGTACCGTGGCATTGACGCTTTCCTGATAAAGATACATGAACGGTCTTCCAGCCATATGTTTGGAATAAGTCAAACTAACGGTCAGGTCAACGCATACTTAGATAAACCATATATTAAAGCAGGCTGACAAAGGCCCTAACTACAAATCACACACATATATATACCATAAACACACACACACATGCTCTAACACACACACACACACACACACACACACACACACACACGTACTTTTAATGACAGCAGCAGCAGCCAGGAATGACCATTCGTTGAAAGTCATGGACTTGAACACAAGCTCTTCTACCATTCTGAAGATGACATTTTGATCTCGAAATATTAATGAATAATAAATAGGTAATACCCAAAAACTTCTTTACCTTCCTTTATTATACTATACGCATTGTGACAGCCTTCAAGACCTAACATATATATATATATATATATATATATATATATATATATATATATATTCTTCATTTGTAAACGAGTTATTACGCGACCTAGGTTTCTACCATGAGTGGGGTCTTCAGGCGGTTTGGAATAACTGATTTTACCGGGTTTTTTTTTAAGAACGCTTACGTAACGGTGAAATAAGGGGGAATTTTTGAACGATACAATTTTTACAATTACATATATATATATATATATATATATATATATATATATATATATATATATATATATAAGCAAAAAGGACAAAAGTTTCAGAAGAAAAAGCAAGAAGACGAAAAGTAAAAGCAAAAAGGCAAAAAGACGGAATCTTCAGAAGACTTTTTTTCAGAACTACCTAACACCTGAAAATATGTAATTATCCAGGTCCCGAACAGTGACTCTTCAAATGACACACGATTTAATCAAGTCAAATGCATAACAGCGATATCCGAATGACCTTCAAAATTTTGAGGCGACATTTTCATATCATACTTTTGTTCTCTCTTTTTACAGAAAATATATGTTTTTTTTTAAATCATATTACTCCGAGCAAGACGGTAACGCCACTGATGCGCAGCGGGCTACGTAAGAGTGAAATGATTGGAAAAGAGAAAGCCGGAAACCACATCCTAGACAGGGAACAAGGGATGAGCCTCTTCAGCTGTTCAATATACGTGGGTGGTGTGTGAACCGGGAGATAGTTTAGTCTATCTGCACCAATTGAAAAAATGAAAAGGTTGCTGACTTGCTAAGTTTTAACTTAGTTAAAGTCCAGTCAAAGAAAGTTCTGCTAAAAAACAAAACCAATCCTTCAATTAGGCATGGAAATTTTAAAATTAAGCAAAATTAGGCAGAAACGAACAAAGCAAAATGGCTTACTTTTAACAATATTCAAGACATTGTTTCTCCCAGTGAGTTGAAAAAAATTTTTTTTTAACTTTTTGTCCAGAGAATGATGGGGCATGGGAGGGTCAATTAAATAGCCAGAGTGACCTATACACCAAAGTAACTAAAATACAGCCGGCAGATGAAAAGAAAGAAAGAATATTTTTATATATTATGAACTTATACAATATTCAAACACAAGAATGTTTTACTTTAGTGTTGTGCTATTCAGTAGACATTGTTTAGTCTTTTAGTAAAGAAAGAAAGAAAGAAAGAAAGAATGAAAGAAAGAAAGAAAGAAAGAAAGAAAGGCAAAGTAAGAAAAAAAAAAAGAAAGACAGTAAAAAAGAAAAAAGAAGAAAGAACGTAAAGAAAGACAGAAATAAACAAATACACAAAAATAAAAACTCAAATAAAGAAAAAAAGAAGGAATTTAATGAAAGAAAAAAGAACACAGAGAAAGAAAGAAATAATGCAAAGAATGAAAGAACGATAATAAAGAAATAAACCAAAAAGGAAAGAAAGAAGGAAAAAAAGAAAGAAAAAAGAAAGAAAGAAAAGCGTAAATAGAGAAAACAAAGATAGAAAGAACACAAAGAAAATAAAATAAAGAAGGTCGTAAAAAAAAAAAATTCAAAAAGAAAGAAAGAAAGAATAGTTCTTATTCACAATTATCCCATAAATTGTTTTCTTTCTTTCGTTTCTGTTTTTGTCTCTTTTCTCGTTTATTTTCTTTATTCACTTCATTAGAAGAAATAAAATAAGCGAGAAAATTGGCAAATTCAACAAGAATATAAATAAAAGAAATTTTGTATAAATTCTGTTTTGTTTCGGTTTGTGATTCAAGTAAAAAGGAAACTTTCAATTGACAACTTAGAGACATCAAGAAGATAAGAGTTTGGGAACATTTGTCAGTTTTTTGAAATAAAGTTGTTGCTTTTTTATCAAATGAAAAGTACATAAACGATATAAGACTCGTATGTCAATGTGTTTTGAAACAAAGAGATTTTTATCAGATATTTATAAATAGTTTTAAATAAAAATATGGATATTTCAGTCGTTGATTTGGCTGAAAATTGCACAGATAACTTGTTCTAAATTGTTACCGTAGATAACGAGCCTGAATAGACTTCATTAGTGCCCCGGTACTCTTGGGAAATGTATGAATTCAAGTATTCTACCCCCGCAAGATATGAGTTAAACTGCAGTGTAGAACAGCATCTCAACCCTTAGTTGATAACCATTCGTAGAGAAATAAAACTGAATTCAAATACAGAAGAAACACGAAAATTCTTTTTAATCTCTCATAAAATTGTGTCGGGTTTTAGACAAGACAAAACTGTCATCTACAGGGGCCCGACAATATTTTTCGGACACTTTGAAAAAAGTACTTCAAGGTGGTTACTAGTGGCAAAAACTTTTGAGATTTTAAGTCTGTAGTTGAGGAGTGAAAATCCACTACTAGTGTAATCATTTTTTTTAGTTTGGCTTTGATAATTTTAGTTTTTTGTGATTTTTGCGAAAACTTGCGCGACACTATTTTTCGAACATGACAAAAAATCCTATTTTATTAAGAGCTAAGTTCATGTATATGTTGCTGTATGCAAATTTTCTGCTTGTACACTTAGCAGTCATCATTAGAATCAATTATCTGTTCTATTTTACTGGCAAAACAATTAAGTTTAATGAGGTAAAATGCATACAAAAGAAGTCGTTTGTTTGGCACGGAAGAAGCGGGATGATGACCTCAGCATCAGAAGGATCGCCATGGATTTGAAGCTGTCGAAATCAACGGTCGAATACATGCTGAAGACAAACTCCGAGCGGAAAAAGAAGAGAGGACGGAAAAGATCAATTGGCAAGAGGACTGAAAGGAGAATGAAGAGGACTGTGTACACGGCTTTTGACATCTGGAGAAAAAGTTACAGCAAGAAAAGTGAAGGAGAAATGTGAATTGGATGTAAACGTCCGAACAGTACAAAGAACGCTGCATAGGATTGGTTTGAAGTATGCAAAGGCTAAGAAAAAATTACACTAACAAAGAAACACAAAGGAGCAAGACTGGCGTGTGCTAAAAGGTGGTTAACAAAGCATGTTGACTTAAAGAAGGTTATATTTACTGATGAGAAGCGTTTCAAGTTTGATGGGCCCGATGGATGGTGTACTTGGTCGAGAAGGGGTGAGCCTGCTGTACTGAACAAACGACAGATGGGAGGAGGAGTTATGGTTTGGGGTATGATCTTTGCTAATGGAAATATATGGTTGGAGTGGCTGAAAGGACGACAGAACAGCGAAAGCTGCAAACAGTTGCCTACCAAGGATAAGAAGAGAGATAGGGAATGATTTCGTTTTACAGCAAGACAATTGCAGCATCCATGTGTCAAATCTCATGAAAGAATGGATGGCTAAAGTGAATATGACTACTTTGGAATGGCCTGCAAAAAGCCCAGATCTAAATTTAATAGAAAATGTTTGGGAAATGCTTGCGCAACTTGTCTATGATGGACCTGAAATAAGGAAAGAGGCTCAACTATGGGAACGGATACTAGATGCCAAAAAACAACTAATAGAAACACGTAGAGATGTTATTGTGCATATGTTTGATCATTATGAAGAGATTGATAAAAGTTATTGAGAAGAAAGGTGATATTACAGACTATTAACAGTTTTTCAACAATGTCCGAAAAATAATGTCGCGTGTGTTTTGTAAAAAATTATGAAAAATAAATATTTTTCTTTACCTAATCGAATTTCTTCCATTTTTATTACAGGTATTGTCTTTATATGTTTATGCTATTCTATTGAAGGAATTTCACCACTCTATGGTACTCGGAAAGTCGAATACTAAAGTGTCCGAAAAATATTGTCGTGCCCCTGTGTTACCTACGTCGTATAGTGACATGGTATTAGAAATATTAAGGTTTCCTAATTTTAACAGAATGTTCAGATCGTGCTATTTTGCAGTTTCTGAAAGAAGGCCGAAGAACTTATAGGCCTAACCGCAGAAAAGACAAAGAGAATAATTCATGTCATATCACTCTGTTAAGTGCCATACATGGTACACGCTTTGGGCGATTATGTCTCTTTCAAGACATGATTGACTGAGCAGAAGATTATTCCGTAGTAGGTTGCCATTACTTTCTGCGGTAGACTGGTTGCCTGACAAGGCTATAAAACCCAATTTGTCCTATTATTTAACCCATAACTGGAGGTAAGAAACGTATTAATACTTTACCCAAGGGTAATTGCGTGTAAGTGAATGCAAGGAATTTAAATAGAATTCGAACTCGGCTCCCCGCTTTCTCGTTCCAAGCCGATATCCACTGCACCACAACGCATATCCATCATGTTATAGAAGAAATACAAACGGCACATTTAAAAACTGCCATTGTGTTCATTCGACATTCAATCATCATTTCAGTTCACGTTTGTCTTGTGATGACAATCGTTAGTTCTTTTGAGAAGTTCAGAACTATATTTTTCTACAAGTTCTTTGTAAAGGTCAGAACTGCTAAGTGGATCGATCAGTAAGTCTGTAGCCTTACGAATAACTTTTAACAGAATTTCATCTGAAATTCCTACTATATAATCTATGTAATTAGATATGTGTGTAGCGTAAAGTGTACTGTGAATGGTGAAATCGGTGAGTCAAGTTCAAATTTTGGACATAGCTGTGTTCTTCACTTTAGAAAGGCATGAATCTACCACCCACAACTTTTCAATATAGTAGCCTGTCTGCAGTCATTCTAAGAGATGGACAGTAATGAATTTAAATCAATTTCGATGTAATGACTTCGATTACGATATGGTGTTTCTTCAAACTAAAAACCTTAAACTTGTCTAGATAAATCGATCTTCATCGTAAAATGCTCCTGAGTCTCTACCAAAAGAAATATGGCGCGCATTACATTATTTAAATAAACAACGTAGTGATAGTTCACCATTAAACGGATTACATAAGAAAAGAAGAGACATTCAATAGGGAAAATCTTTCTTGTGCAAAATATCTGCATTTTTTTTTTTGCCAATAGTAAGCTGCCTCGTTTTTGATTAAGGAATATCTGAGATTCAACAATTTTTGAGAGTCTTTTTATCCTTAATCCATTAAGTATTTAGTTGAACGCCTCCATTTCTGCCTGTCAGTTTTAGAAAGAGGGTTATTGCAACAAGGTTTTCGATTATTCAATAATTAATTCCTCATCAATTAAAATCGACATAAATTGAAAAGACTCTCATCGTATCAGACGTTCACTTTATATCAATTTTCTCAGATATATTGGAACAGAAAATTCGATTTCCCGTCTGCAACGAACCGATAAATATTAACACCTCATCTCATATACTTGTCACATTTATTCGAAAATTCCATTACATTCATTCGAACATTTCATTTCCTTTCAGTAAATCATATATATATATAGTGTATCGAGGCAGCAGATGATTTTTGTCTTTATTTTCACTTGAAATTAAAGCCAGAATTACCAAATGAATGAAGAATTATTCACAAGAAAAAAGAAATAAAAAAATGAAAGAACAATATCTCATTAAGAAAAGGCGTTTATGACCGTCATTTTTAACAACCTGATGAGACAGTATTCTTTCAATGTCGAAACAAAATATACAATTTTGTAGTATTTAATTACAAGTCCTAATGTAACAGTTTAATAATATATATATATATATATATATATATATATAATTTATTACATAAATAGGTTACGTTATACAAAAGTACCCGCTTTGTTTCGACACTATCCTTGTCTTATCAAATAATGAATTCTACTTCAATTTTTTCAAAATCCTCCAACTTGAAATAGAATTCATCACTTTATAAGACACGGATAGTTACTTTTGTAGTGATATTGTAACATATTTAATTCATGTTATGAATTCTAAATAAATATTATTCAATCTACTTTGTACTGAGCACTTTTTAAGAATAGTGTTTCATTCGATACGGATTTTTACTCTACCTATACCTGCCCTATACTTATATATATATATATATATATATATATATATATATATATATAGTGTATGGAGTCAGCAGATAATTTTTAAACATATATTGTTAAATATAAGAGGCAATGAATGTCTATTATGCTTAATCGTGAACCGTTCTAAACATCGTATTTTGGCTTTAATTTCAGGTGAAAATAAAGATAAAATTTCTCCAACATTTGATATTTTTGGTAACTGTTATCGTTGCTTAGCAAAGTTTTATGTCAACACAAGATAAAATCGTCGCTGATGGTGGATGTTTTTATGCTAACGTCCTTGTAACCTCTCTGAAGATGGCTTATATGAGCCGAAAGCTTAGAACCAACTTAATAAAAAATTATCCAAATGTTGGAAAATTTTTGTTTTTATTTTCACCTGAAATTAAAGCCAAAATACAAAGATTAGAACGGCTCATGGGTAAACATAATTGATATTTATTGTCTCTTATATTTAACAGTATATATTTAGAAAAAAAAAATATATATAGAGAGAGAGAGAGAGAGAAAGAGGGGCAGCATATATTTCTTGAAACATCTTTCATAATCTGATCGTTGTGATGGCACTCTGTTATAATTATTTTAAAATTTAAAATGTATCCCTTGTACCTAAGGAATTCTTTTGCATAACAAATGTCTCAATTTAAGGGAAATAACCAGCAATTGATTAAAATACAAAATGGCATTAAATGTTTGTTAAACATTTCTGTTGATATATTAGTTGCTGCTACACTGGTAATATATTTTGTTGAATGTTAATTGGTTGCCTTAGATATTGAGGGTCTAAAGAATTTCAATTTTTTTATTATTTTCAGTATAGTAGTGTAGTATATTGGTGTTGTCAGCAAGAATTTTCCTGTATTGTGAAGGTGAACATAAATTTGTTTTTAAATGTTGTGCAATAGAACTTGTATCCGGTACATGAGGTGTTAGACGTCTTGATAACGTTATAGTCGTCAAGATGTGGGAAGAGAGTAAAATTTTCAAAAATTGATTTTCATAATTCTACGAATTAATTAGACGAGTATCTTAATCTTGATTGATTTTATCTTAGCGTTTTAGTTGGTGCGTTCTTCAAGATGCATGTTTTATCAAGTGGACTCTAAAAGTCACTATACATAATTCATCCATGTATCTTTATGTTTGTTGTTTTTAACACAAGGTTTCGACCAATATGTACCTGGTCTTCTTTTCAGTTTATGTTGCGTTCAGTAATGTTCATCCTATTTAATATTCTCAAAGCAGTTCAAAGATCAGACCATCAAAATACCACCCGCCTAAGAAAAAAAAAACTAATTATTAAAGCTGTTTTAATAATATTTGTCTTCGTATATTGATATTAGAGCTAACCTGTTTTATTTACATAATATTCCGTAATCTGATCTATATTATATTGCAAAAATTAGCAAATATTTCCATTATGGAAAAATTGACAGAAATAATTGAAATTAGGTAAACCAATTAAAGTAGAATTTGGTAGATCATTCAGTCTGACAATAGATTGCTAACCATACACTTAGGAATCTCCCAACACCGGCACAAATAATCAAGACTCAAGAAAAGGTTTGTAATTTGTACTCTCTCTACAAGTCGATATCTACTTTATCTCTCAATGTCCACACTCTCCAACAGTCAGTCAGTCAGTTAATGGCCATACGTGATACATGCTTGGCGATCATGTCTCGAAATAGGCATGACTGACTGGATAGAAGATTATCCCACAGTAGCTTGCCATTACTTTCTGCGGTAGACTGGTTGCCGGCCAAGGATATAGAACCCAATCTGTCCTGCCATTTACCTCATATCTGGAGGAAGAGTAGACAGCTTATACTACATTATTATATTAAGTATAATTAATGGGGGATCAGTTTACTACTTCATAGCAATAAAAAACCGATTCCCCACTTTATACCCAGTAGAAGTTTTAATTATATTTCCAACTATTATATTCAGTCAGTCAGTTAAGGTCCATACGTGATGCACGCTTTGGGCGATCATGTCTCGAAAGAGACATGACTGACTGGATAGAAGATTATGAAACAGTAGGTTGCCATTACTTTCTGCGGTAGACTGGTTTCCGGCCAAGGATATAGAACCCAATCTATTCTGCCATTTACCTCATATCTGGAGGAAGAAGAGATAGATTATATTACATTATTATATAAAGTATAATTAGTGGGGGATCAGTTTACTACTTTATAACAATAAAAAACTATCCTCTACTTTATGCCCAGTAGAAGTTTTAATCATGTTTCAAGCTATTATATTCAGTTAGACAGTTAAGTGCAATCCACGCTTTGGGCGATCATGTCTCGAAAGAGACATGACTGACTGGGCAGACGATTATCCCGTAGTAGGTTTTTATTACTTTCTGCTGTAAACTAGTTTGCCAGCCAAGACTATAGAACCCACCTTGTCCATCTCTTCTATTCAGTTAGGGGTTAAATAACTCATAACTGAATAGAAGAGATGGATTAATACCTTACCCAAGGGTATTTGTGCATAAGTGAATGCAACGAATTCAACTGGAATTCGAACTTGGCACCCCGATTTGATATCGCACACTCACCAACAGTACTCTCTCTCTCTCTCTCTCTCTCTCTCTCTCTCTCTCTCTCTCTCAATTACTGTCTTTTCTATAAGTATTTTAATAGCTACTGCTCTGACGAGCTTTTTACCTGGAGATCTGACCGCATCTATTTACGCGTGCTACTAGACTGATATCAAGGTCTTCTACACTAACAGTTACCTTTCTCGCACTTCCCATTCGTGTAACTCCCGTTTGCTTGCTTCCCTGATAGATACAATCTCGAAAAGTTTAAAAGAATCCAATCGCCATTTTGTATCGCTTTGATTCGCATCTTTCTCTTATCCTTTCTTCGATATCTCTTGTATCTTTTCTCTCTCCCTGTCTCTCTCCCACTCTCTCTCTCTCTCTCTCTTTCTCTGACTGTAATCCCCTGCGCACTAGTGGCATTCCTGCTTTACATACGATGAAACAATTATTAAAACAATATACATATACGCTCTCACATCCTGACTGAGCACTCTGGAAGAATAGTAGACTTTGAAAAAACAGTGGCTGCTCTAGCATTTACGCATCGCTTGTTCAGTAATGAATTAGAGCACTCTGGCTACTGGCGTATAATACATCGTACGCTAAAAGTCTGCCTTCTTCTACCGAGCACCCAAAACTCAGAGGTAGAATTGCCGACTGACGCCAATTCAGTCGGGTTTCAGTCCTGCGTTAAAAGCAATCGGATGTCTAATCGTACTGAAGAGCTGTGATACAGCGAAACAGATCTGTCTGCGGATGACTATATATCTGTAAATTCAGATATATCTTGGTAAGGGAAATAGCCATTTTCAACATGTCATTTTAAGGCATGCATTCTTCGACCCCTTATAAACAGAGAAAAATGAGAAAAAACTTTAAGCCCAGAGGTTAGCTTAGGTAAAAAATAGGTTAGGATGTATTGGTTTTCATTGGGTTGGGCTAAGAGAAAAAATTTAGTAGTAATTTCTGCTTGGTAGTTGGAGGTATGTGGCCTGATTTTGAGCTAGTGGTGGTAGGTGGTGGGGAAGTAACTGTTTGGCCAAATATTTTTTTAAATTTTATTGGTACTAATTGGAGGAATAGGATAATTATTGTAATTTATATTTATTTCTATGGCGACACATATTTATGACCTCCCTTATGATCTCCCTTATGATCTCCCTTATGACCTCCCTTATGATCTCCCTTATGATCTCCCTTCGTTTGTTTTATTGGTACTAATTGGAGGAATAGGATAATTATTGTAATTTATATTTATTTCTATGGCGACACATATTTATGACCTCGCTTATGATCTCCCTTATGATCTCCCTTATGACCTCCCTTATGATCTCCCTTATGATCTCCCTTCGTTTGTTTTATTGGGACTAATTGGAGGAATAGGATAATTATTGTAATTTATATTTATTTCTATGGCGACACATATTTAGGATCTCCCTTCGTTTATTTAGGAGTATATTTTGGTCTTGAAATTTTAAAATTTTAATAATATATATAGTCATCCGCAGACAGATCTGTTTCGCTGTATCACAGCTAATCAGTACAGTTAAACTCCCATTGCTTTTTAACCCAGGATTGAAACCCGACCAAATTGGCTTCAGTTGGCGATTCTACCTCTGGGCTATGGGCGCTCGGTAGAAGTAATCAGACTTTTTAGCGTGTATATTATCATTATATACGCCCAATAGCTGAGACTGTTCTAATTCATTGCTGAATGAACAATGCGTAGATGCTAAAGTAGCTACTGTTTTTCAAAGTCTGCCATTCTTCCAGAGTGCTCAATCAGGGTGTGAGAGCGTATATATATATATATATATATATATATATATATATATATATATATATATATATAGTCATCCGCAGACAGATCTGTTTCGCTGTATCACAGCTAATCAGTACAGTTAAACTCCGATTGCTTTTTAACCCAGGATTGAAACCCGAACAAATTGGCTTATATATATATATATGTGTGTGTGCGCGTGTGTGTGTGTGTGTGTGTGTGTG
>JBBBDQ010001692.1:390000-465000 GCA_037127315.1 Ascarosepion bandense
AAACGAAGCCGGGAACAAGCCAGAAATAACACCTACTCGTATTAACTAGATATACATTCTGATAATCTGATCGACGTTCGAGTAAAAATTAATGGATAAATCTGAGTAAGCTTTTTTTAAAAGATTTTATAACAATATTTAAAATGTCCATTTAGCTGTGGAATTCCTTTCTATTTACTGAACTGATATACGAATTTAATAACAAGCAAACAAGATGCGCTCCAGTTTCTTAATCAATTATGACCTCCAGACTAATGGATGAGCGGGAGGCGTAATAATTATCCTATACCTAGTTAATCAAAAGCATTACCCAAACATTATTTATAATTTTCCATTCAAAATAAGGACCCATCCATCATCAATCAATCCTTCATGTACCAAAAATACCTCATCCGTTCAGGGCATCTACGATGAAAGATTCCCCACGTGAATAAAAATTTCTTTATACAATATATATACAAAAATATATAAAAATTATGCATGAAATGAAAAAAAAGTGGGGTACATGAAACAAAAAATTCAAACAAAATTTCCAATTTAATATACAAAATAAATAAATGAATGTTAGTAGGACCCGTCCATCCCACAAAACTAAAGAGGTCGCTGTATTTTATCTTTATGGCAGAATCAAGAAGCACTCTTTCTAAGGGAGATGGGGAGGAGAAAAAATAAATACGCTTGGGAAAACAAAAATTCAAAACAAAACAAAAATTCAGACCCAGACGAGATAAAAACGGGATTTAAAAAATCATAACAAAAAACGAAGCTGGAAACAAGCCAGAAATAACACCTACTCATATTAAGTAGATATACATTCTGATAATCTGATCGACGTTCTAATAAAAATTCTGAGTAAGCTTTTTTTAAAAAGATTTTATAACAATATTTAAAATGTCCATTTAGCTGTGGAATTCCTTTCTATTTACTGAACTGATATACGAATTTAATAACAAGCAAACAATATGCGCTCCGTTTTCTTAATTAATTATGATCTCAAGACGAATGGATGAGCGGGAGGAGTAATGGGTAATGGCTGCGAATGAGAAATCAGGGAGTTGAGTTTGGTGAGTAACATTCGCATAGGCGCTAATATCTTTAGGAAAGATGTGAATCCATCCCTTCTCTTCCCCCCCCCCCAGATATGGGATGGAATTAGCAGGGCTGACTGGGTTCTGTAGCCTTTGGCAGTGAACGATAGAGGAGAAGGACAACCCTGAATGTTGCCCTTGTGTCAGATTAAGCTACCTTAACAAAAATAAGATAAAAATAAAAATAAAAATAAAAAAGAGCAAACTAAAGACAAGAACACATAAAATGTTTTATAAAGAGAAATAAAAAAATAAAGAGAAACAGAAAAATGGAAGAGATAAAACACTTAGGCCAAAATAATTAGGTATCAGGAAATAAAATTAAATTTTGAAATAATGAAAAAAATTTAAGATTTTAAAAAAATTTAAAAATTAAATAATTTTTTAAATATCAATATATATATATAGTTAGTGTATCAAGGCAGCAGATAATTTTCAAAACATATATTGTTTAAATATAACAAGCAATAAAAATATATTGTTAAAAATAAAAAGAAACAATAAATATCTATTATTTTCTATTTCTTTTTTTATTTTTATTCTCTCTTTTTATTCTTATTTTTATTTCCATTTTGAAATATTACCGTTGCTGAGGAGATGTGATCATTTTTTAATATTAAAATTTTAATATTAATTAGGATCGGGTTTTTGGGATTTACCTTCCTACTCTTCCGTTTGGATTAAAGTATTTTAATAATATATATATATATATATATATATATATATATATATATTTCAAAAAGAAAATTATCTAATACTATAAAATATTAAATAGATTAAAAAAAATAAAAATAGAGAGTTCAATGGGTATTATTCAGAGCAATATAAAAACTCAACTCATAATTAAACGGTTATAAACAGAATTTATTTCGGCAATTGTACAAATTATAAACTGCTTTGTCAAACCGGGGGAAAAACAAATGTCATATTTTATTCAGAACATTCTTTTTTTTGTTTTTATTTTTTAACAGCTAGGAAATATGTTAGGTGAAGAGAAGAATGCATTCATTTAAACCGGAAGTGTCACAAGCTTAAGAATACAACATCAAATCACACATACAGACAAAAACTTTTAATGAGAGAATATATACAGACACAAATTACAATCTCCAGGTGTTTAAGTGTAGGGTCAATAGACACCTCCTATCACACTAACTCCCAACTATTCTCACAACACCCTCATCTACCCAACCCTCATTCTCGGTATCCTCACCCGCCTATCACCCACCCTCTGTTATTTCCTATATTTAATCAGCCTTTCTCCACTCTACGTAGCCCCCTGCACAGTAGTGGCAGTGACATGCCTTGCTCGGGGTGAAACGCTTATTAAAAAAATAAAAAAAAATTTAAAAAAATTTAGGAAGATAGATACAGACATACACAAAATAAGCATACAGGCATAAATATGAGGACATATAAGCACACAATAGCACAAAACAAAAATAAGATAAAAATAAAAAAAAATAAAAATAAAAAAGAGCAAACTAAAGACAAGAACACATAAAATTTTATAAAGAGAAGTAAAAAAGTAAAGAGAAACAGAAAAATGGAAGAGAAAAAATCACAACATATCAACTGTCTCTTTAGCTTTTTTTGTTTTTCTCTTGGTCTCTGAATATTAGGACGCCTCGAGTTCCAAACTATATTAGGACGCTCTCTCATTCATCAATGCCGTTTACTTTGTGTCTAGTCTAACACAACGTATGAAATCTTATGCAGACATGCATTTGATCTTTGAAAATTGAAGATTGGTTGGTTTGTTTTTATGGCATATCAACCTCGACGGGTCATTTATTGCCAACTAAATTTTATTTATTTATTGCTGGTAATACATTTTTTTTCAACAATTTATTGTTGTTTTTATATAAGTTTTATGTCCAGTATTACATTTTTTTCTGTTCGAGTGTCAAGATCCATTTTTAAGGGTAGGGTTCCCAAGTCCTACCCTTGTTATTTAACCCATAACTGGAGGGAAGGGACGGATTAATACCTTTCCCAAGGGTACCAGTGCTTAAGTGAATGCAGAGTATTCAACTGGAATTCGAACTCTGCTCACCGATTTCTATTTCCGAGCCGATATCCACTGCACCACAACTCACATCCGTCACTAAACGCTTACAGCACCTGGTATTCCCAAGTGGTCACCCACCTAAGTACTGACCAGGTTCAACGTTGCTTAACTTCGGTGATCGAGTGAGAACCGGTGTATTCAATGTGATATGGCCGTAAGCACGCACATCCGTCACTATACGCTTACAGCACGTGGTATTCTCAAGCGGTCACCCACCTAATTACTGACAAGGCTCAACGTTGCTTAACTTCTGTGATCGAGCGAGAACCGGTGTATTCAACGTGATAGGCCGTAAGCCGGAAATTGAAGAAACACCTGAGAAAAACAGAGAACATATTGAACTGTTCTGAATACAAGGGACTCACACGTTATAACGCAACCTTCGAAAAGGTATAAATCCATCTATACCTCCCCTCACCTACCAGATTTAAATAGCAGAATACACTGTGTTATAAAGCCTTGTTTGCCCACCAGTCTACGGAAGAGGAACGACTGTCTGCTACGGGAAAATCTTTTGCCTGGTCTGTCATGAAACGAAAGGGAAATGATCGTCTAATTGTTTATCACGTATAGTGCTTACCTGACTAATTAACTTACGTTGTAAAACTAAGTATTTTTATAAACCATGGATTATTCGGATTAGTGCCCTCATTTTTCCAATTTTTAGCACAAAAATTTCTTCTATACGTCCCAAAAAATTACGAAATAATGCAATTAATTATTTTCATTATCTTACAAAATATTCAACTGCGTATCTATAACTTCACTGTTTTTATGACATTTTGATAAAAACTTGGTATTATGATTCTTTTTTATTATTTGAAATTATGCAAATAACCTCATACTTATGCTGCTTACTAGCAGTATAGCCCGGCGTTGCTCGGGTGTAATGAAAGCTTTAAAACTAATCCATGGTCCTGGAGCTCAGATTCTTTGGACGTTGGCACGAAAGACTAAAAAGCAATAGTTGTTTCCAGTTAAAGCGAAATCGTAGACTGAAAGAAAAATGAATGGATGTAAGTCAAATTTTGATATCCTGGTATCGATATCAAATAAGTTTCTTTCGTTGTAAACTGAATTTTGTAGGCTAAATAAGTCCTTTGAGTAAATGGTATCATGGCTGAGACTAAGAACTACAATTATACCTACTTAGAGCCAAACCCGAAACAAAAACTAAAATAAAAGGGCTGAAAAAAATACAGACATACAGGCAGATAAACAGACACACACACAAACATCTTGCCTTTTATATATATGTATTATCGATTTTCTGCACGATTGTAAGAACTGCAACCTTGAAACTTCTAAATATCGTTTCCTTATATCTTTGTCTATGAGTGTATCAAATTTGATTAAAATTCGGACCACTCCTTCTATAACCCAATTTTTTCGATTATCGATTTTCCATATTTAGCGAGGCTACCTCGACACAAGTCCTAGCTAAGAACACTCGCAGATGCTTAGAGTACAACTGTATAAATATTCAAGAAAATCGGTTCAGCCGTTTCGGAGTCTATAAGTAACGGACACAGACATACACACAAAGTTCCATTTATAAATAAGTTTAGATTAGATTATCGACTATTACGTCTTTTAGCTTCCTTAATACCCCAAATTATATAACATTGTTATGTCTATTAACTGAAAGGTATTTTTTTTATTTTGTATTTTTCCTCACAAACTTTTGATCAGAAAGTTCTCTTATATATGATACTTTTTCAAAATAATGTCAATATTTTAAGGATTATATAAAATCAGCCATTGTTGTTCTATTCAACATCCTAGATATCATCTGAAACAAATAAAGGAATTGAGATCCATATTTTATATTTGAACGACTATCTTTATCTTTATTGCTTTGAGCCTTCTAATTATGGCCAACGTTTACCAAACCTAGTCATCTTCAGAACACGTCATTTAGTTCAAAATTTATTACCGAAATTTTATATCTTATCTGTCAGTTTTGTTCTGCTTATCACACTGTCTTTTTATTTTCTTTCTCTCTCTCTCTCTCTCTCTCTCTCTCTCTCTCTCTCTCTTTCTTTCTTTCACTTGCTTGCTTGCTCAATTATTTTTATATCACTGTCTCGTTCAGCTGACTTGGCAAAATGGCAGCTACAGTATTATGATAGCATTCAACTTTTATGCAATATACGGTAGGGTGCAAAAGTATTAGGACAAGTACTATTTTATCTTTTATGAGGCATCAAAATAAAGTTTAAAATCACCCCTGCCCTAACACTTTTGCACACTACTGGTGGTGTGCAAATGTATTAGGACAGGGGTAATTTTCATAAAAACCACACTGAAATTCAAATACAGGGAGAAAAGCCAAGCAAATTGCTAATAAATATTGATTATTTCAAAGTAGGTGTAAAAGAAATGTATTAAAAAGAAGTTAAATTCAATTTTACCTATTTTCTGTTAAACAAGTTATTTTGAAATTACTCATTATTCTATTATCCTTGGATATGAGTGACTTTTTTATTCCCCACTCCCGAATTGTTAAATCTAATGTTACTTCGCAAGACACACTTTGGGAACAAATGCAAGCTGCTTGGCAGGAGATACCATTCGATACATTGAAGAAGCTTGTGATGTCAATGCCTGACAGAATAAAGGCTGTGATCAAAGCAAAAGGCTATAATACTAAATATCAAATTTATTTTTTAACAAGTTTTTCTCTTGTTAAAGCATTTGTTGAGTAAATCAAATAAAATTACTTTAATTAAATTGTTTATTTTCTCACAGTATGCCTCATAAAAGATAAAATAGTTCTTGTCCTAATACTATAGCACAGTACTATATATATATATATATATATATATATATATATACTAGGTGCGATTTCTAAAGTGTCGCAATTCCTTTATTATTTCAAAGCAAAAGGCTATAATACTAAATTTATTTTGTAACAAGTATTTTTTCTTGTTAAAGCATTTGTTGAGTAAATCAAATAAAATTACTTTAATTAAATTGTTTATTTTCTGTCAGTATGCCTCATAAAAGATAAAATAGTTCTTGTCCTAATACTATAGCACAGTACTATATATATATATATATATATATATATATATATACTAGGTGCGATTTCTAAAGTGTCGCAATTCCTTTATTATTTCAAAGCAAAAGGCTATAATACTAAATTTATTTTGTAACAAGTATTTTTTCTTGTTAAAGCATTTGTTGAGTAAATCAAATAAAATTACTTTAATTAAATTGTTTATTTTCTGTCACTAAGCCTCATAAAAGATAAAATAGTTCTTGTCCTAATACTTTTGCACACTACTGTATGTCGTGACAGAAAAGATGTATTCACTATATAATACTTATGTATTAGTTGGTTTCCTCGTTATTTCTGCCTCTCTTTCATTTACATGACTATCCCTTTGAAGCAACTGATGAAACATTTTCTACGCAGCATTGCGATGTAACTCCTCAAAGTAAAAGTAAATTTTAAAACAAATTTAAAATTATTTCAAATTTGGCTCAGTATTTCAAAAATTCAAACGAAATTCCGCATCGACTATTGATTCGTTTGTCCATTAAAACAAAAGATTTTTGAAAATAAACAAAAGTTTGATTTTTTTAAATGCATGTATCTAATCCAATGAGAAACACGATCTCGTGACAACACCCGATTGGTGTCTCGACGTCATGATTTTATTTGACGTCATCGCGTTTCCAAAAAAATAAAAATAAATAACAATCAGCGAAAATGTAAACACAAATTTCTAGGAATATTTTCTTGTACAATGCCATGTAAAAGGATGTGCGTTGTGGTGTAGTGGATATCGGATCGGAAGGAAAAGGCATTAGGCAGTCTCTTCCCCCAGCTATGGGTTAAATAACAAGACAAATTGGGTTCTATAGCCTTGGTTGGCAACCAGCCTACGGCAGAAAATAATATCATATATCATGTATGGCACATAACTGACTGACGAACCATACCATGTAAAACGATATCGGCTTAAATTTCTTATCATTTCCATATTGAATGCATGGCTTCTTTTATATTGACTCTTTCGGTGTCTTTTATACACCTGACTGCGTATTGTTATGGCCAAGTGTGCATTCCAAAAGTTAAGTAGAGTATTGAGAGACAGGAACATTTGATTGAAAACGAATTCTACTCCATCAGCTTCTTTTCTCGCACTTTCCGCCTGTGAAATTCCCTTCCCTTTACTTGCTTTCCCGACAGTATATAGTCTTCAAGATTTTAAATTTAATATCAATAGTCATCTCCTATTTCACAAACCTGCATCCTCTTTCTCTCTCAGGCTCCTTTCTCCGTCCACTCTACTTTCATCAGTATTCTCATCCTTCTCTTACTCACTACCTGACACCCCCTATAACCTGTCACACTTTCTCATAACTTTCCTCCTATGTAACCCCCTGCAAAACAGTGGCAGTAAAATGCCTTGCTTGGGGCGATATGATTATTGAAAACAAGGAAGAGACTACTAGGTTGTTATGTGATGTCTGTTTTTCAGTATGGCAGTGAATCCTAGACAATCTTATCAAAGACAACGGAACATTTGAAGCAACCGAAATGTGGTTCTACTGAGTGATACTAAGGATACTATGTGCCGAACACATGAGCAACAACAAGTTTTTGAAGATGATGGACACAAGAAGAAAATTAATTTTTTCTTAATCATTTCCCCCCAAGCAAGGCATTAACGCCACTGATTTGCAGGAGGTTACATAAGAGAGTTGAAGTATTAGGCAGAAGGAGAGTGAAGACAAAGACGCACCATCTACAGTGGGTGAAAGAGAAATGGCAAGAGAAGGATGTAAACACAGAAGTGAAAACAATTACGAAGGTAAAGAGAAAGAAAAAGAACAAGATACACGGGTTGATGTAGAAAGGGCTGGAGTTAAGTAGATAAAAGATGGGAATTGACTTTGCATTTAAATTCCAGGAAAGCAAGTATATGGAAGGGAGTTCCACAGGCGAGAAGCGCGAGAAAAGAAGCTGATGGAATAGAATTGTCGCCTGCATTTGGTTTATCTAACTGTAAAAGGTGAGACCTTGTTGCCAGTCTGGTTGCCCGATTAAATTCTTGTGGAGGGGGCACCAGTGACTCAAGTTCGTCAGAGTGAAGACAAAGTTATTAACGTCATGAAAATATTTATAGAAGAGACAGGGAAGCCACATTCCGACGATGAGAAAGTGGCTAGAGTCGAGCTGCCAGGTCGAGACCAATCACATTACAGATTCTCCTCTGGAGCCTGTCGAGAACACTGAGAGGAACAGCAGGAGCGGCTGACGAGATATGCACTGTCGTATGGTTGATTTGTACATGTGCAAAATGAATTCAGGGGGCAAAATTTTTCCTGGCCCGACACAGTAACCCAGCCTTCCTAGCAGTGGATTTAGTTATTGATTCAATGTTATTATTCCACTTGAGGTTAGAAGATAGGGTAAGGCCGAGACTTACCCTATCTTACCCGAGACTTGAAGGGAGACATGCTTGGTCCATGCTTATGGAGGTATTGATTGTGATGGGTGACAGGAGTTTCGTTTTAGACGCTCAGGAAAAAAACAGCTGAGTTTTCTGGGACATGTAATGAGGAAGGAGGGCTTGGAGAATCTAATACTCACAGGATGGATAGAGGGAAGGAAAAACAAAAGCAATGTATGACATACTTGTGGCGGACTTTACCACATTAATTTAACTTTGATAAGAAAACAGGACTCACGCAAGAATAAGCAGAAGACGTTGCTGCACATATATGTATATTAACAAGATGCACACTATCAAACAACGATGCCAAAGAAAACATGCATTTAATTAGGAAAAGGTTGAATTAGTTAAGAGTTACCTCTCTTTGACTGCAATTTAAGAGTTCTGTGAGAAATAATTAAAGTTTAAAGTTCACTGGATGAACATTCATGAGTGTTTAATGATGTGATTGTTCTTGTGATATTACTGTTGAAAAGTATTGTTGCGTCGAAGGAAGTTTAGGTAAAGATGTAGAAATAATATCAGCATGTGGGTGTGTGTGTGAGTAAGAAGACTGTCGCGTGGTTCCAACTGCCGTGGATTCGTTTAGTTGTTGAGGTCTCACTGGCGAGGTGAGGAAATATCTTGCTTATATAGTCGGCTAGAGGCTCCAGATTGTTGCGCGGTAAAAAGTATTCATCACGTGCAAACGATCTGATTGGTTGGCATCAACCAATCAGCAAGCGAGCTTTGGAGACACTTAAGGAAGCTTCTGTGAGCCAATTCTCCTCAAAAGTGCACAAATTTGACTTAAAAATAAAGCGATTTCAAAATTGTCACTTTACTGTGATTTCTAATTGCCTGTATTAGTGATTATTATTGTCACTTTACTGTGATTTATAATCGCCTGTATTAGTGATTATTATTGTCACTTTACTGTGATTTATAATCGCCTGTATTAGTGATTATTATTGTCACTTTACTGTGATTTATAATCGCCTGTATTAGTGATTATTATTGTCACTTTACTGTGATTTATAATTGCCTGTATTAGTGATTATTATTGTCTCTTTACTGTGATTTATAATCGCCTGTATTAGTGATTATTATTGTCACTTTACTGTGATTTATAATTGCCTGTATTAGTGATTATTATTGTCACTTTACTGTGATTTATAATTGCCTGTATTAGTGATTATTATTGTCACTTTACTGTGATTTATAATCGCCTGTATTAGTGATTATTATTGTCACTTTACTGTGATTTATAATCGCCTGTATTAGTGATTATTATTGTCACTTTACTGTGATTTATAATCGCCTGTATTAGTGATTATTATTGTCACTTTACTGTGATTTATAATCGCCTGTATTAGTGATTATTATTGTCACTTTATTGTGATTCATAATTGCCTGTATTAGTGATTATTATTGTCACTTTACTGTGATTTATAATCGCCTGTATTAGTGATTATTATTGTCACTTTACTGTGATTTATAATCGCCTGTATTAGTGATTATTATTGTCACTTTACTGTGATTTATAATCGCCTGTATTAGTGATTATTATTGTCACTTTACTGTGATTTATAATCGCCTGTATTAGTGATTATTATTGTCACTTTACTGTGATTTATAATCGCCTGTATTAGTGATTATTATTGTCACTTTACTGTGATTTATAATCGCCTGTATTAGTGATTATTATTGTCACTTTACTGTGATTTATAATCGCCTGTATTAGTGATTATTATTGTCACTTTATTGTGATTCATAATCGCCTGTATTAGTGATTATTATTGTCACTTTACTGTGATTTATAATCGCCTGTATTAGTGATTATTATTGTCACTTTACTGTGATTTATAATCGCCTGTATTAGTGATTATTATTGTCA
Organism: Ascarosepion bandense; assembly: GCA_037127315.1. NCBI lineage: Eukaryota > Metazoa > Mollusca > Cephalopoda > Sepiida > Sepiidae > Ascarosepion > Ascarosepion bandense. The sequence continues at coordinate 400,507 of JBBBDQ010001692.1, forward strand.
CTTTACTGTGATTTATAATCGCCTGTATTAGTGATTATTATTGTCACTTTACTGTGATTTATAATCGCCTGTATTAGTGATTATTATTGTCACTTTACTGTGATTTATAATTGCCTGTATTAGTGATTATTATTGTCACTTTACTGTGATTTATAATTGCCTGTATTAGTGATTATTATTGTCACTTTACTGTGATTTATAATTGCCTGTATTAGTGATTATTATTGTCACTTTACTGTGATTTATAATTGCCTGTATTAGTGATTATTATTGTCTCTTTACTGTGATTTATAATCGCCTGTATTAGTGATTATTATTGTCACTTTACTGTGATTTATAATCGCCTGTATTAGTGATTATTATTGTCACTTTATTGTGATTTATAATCGCCTGTATTAGTGATTATTATTGTCACTTTACTGTGATTTATAATTGCCTGTATTAGTGATTATTATTGTCACTTTACTGTGATTTATAATTGCCTGTATTAGTGATTATTATTGTCACTTTACTGTGATTTATAATTGCCTGTATTAGTGATTATTATTGTCACTTTACTGTGATTTATAATTGCCTGTATTAGTGATTATTATTGTCACTTTACTGTGATTTATAATTGCCTGTATTAGTGATTATTATTGTCACTTTACTGTGATTTATAATTGCCTGTATTAGTGATTATTATTGTCACTTTACTGTGATTTATAATTGCCTGTATTAGTGATTATTATTGTCACTTTACTGTGATTTATAATTGCCTGTATTAGTGATTATTATTGTCACTTTACTGTGATTTATAATCGCCTGTATTAGTGATTATTATTGTCACTTTACTGTGATTTATAATCGCCTGTATTAGTGATTATTATTGTCACTTTACTGTGATTTATAATCGCCTGTATTAGTGATTATTATTGTCACTTTACTGTGATTTATAATCGCCTGTATTAGTGATTATTAGCCAATCATCGTTTGGCATTGCACATGTGATTTTGTGTTTGTATGTATATGCTCGTGAGTAAGTAGGTTCGCACATACTTGAGGAACTTGAGCAGATGGATGACTGAGCGGGGTTTGAGCGGGATAGCAGGAGAAGGGTTGTTAAGAGCTCCAAGGGATAGGAAGATGTAGAGGGTCTACGTCCTGAAGGGACACGGCACGTAGAAGAAGAGAAAAGTTATAAATAACTAATCAGTATTGAGAAGAGTTGGATTCATACCTAATCAATATTTGATAAACATATAAGAAATTATAATATGGATATAAAGTTGGGGATCAATTCTATATTATAATCAATACATAAACTAATCCTTCACTTTGTGGTCATGTTAGTTTCTATACATTTATATTTTAGATTTATGGGCTTGAGCAAATAGATGGCAAAGCAGGGTTTGGGAGGGGTAACAAGAGAAAAGGTGTTAGTAGCTACTAGGAATAGGGAGATGTGAAGGGTCATGATCGCTACGTCCTGAAGGGACACGGCACATAGAAGACAAAGAGGAGTTATAAATAACTAATCAGTATTGAGAAGAGTTGGATTCATACCTAATCAATATTTGATAAATGAGAAATAAAGTTGAAGATCAATTCTATGTTATAATCAATATATAAACTGATCCCTCACTTTATGGTCATGCTAGTTTCTATTCATTTATATTCTAGATTTATCGGCTTGAGCAAATGGATGGCAGAGAAGGGTTTGGGAGGGGTAACAAGAGAAAAGGTATTAAGAGCCACTAGGAAGATGTGGAAGGCCATAATCGCCTACGTCCTGAAGGGACACGGCACATCGAAGAAGAGGAGGAATTATAAATATCTAATCAGTATTGAAAAGACTTGGATTCATACCTAATCAATATTTGATAAACAAATAAGAAATTTTAATGTGTATATAAAGTTGGGGATCAATTCTATATTATAATCAATATATAAAGTGATCCCTCACTTTGCGGTCATGCTAGTTTCTATACATTTATATTCTATATTCATGGATGGCTGAACAGGGTTTGGGGGGAGTAACAAAAGAAGGGTTGTTTTCAAGAGCTACAAAGAATAGAGAGATGTCGAGAACATGATTGCCTACGTTCTGAAGGGACACGTCACATGGATGAATATACTTCATTTCTGATTTTATGTATAAAACAGGTGGTGCAAGATGAACCTCAAAAAGACTGCGTAGACGTTTGCTGCTTGCACATAAACTGAGCCTGACACAATGTTTAAAATTATAGTTACTCGAAAGTTTAAATGTTCCCTTCAAGAATCTATTATTTAATATTAATATTCCGTCTACTTCTACCTCATTTAATTATCTATCTCATTGCTACTGTAAGAGGGACAGTACAGTTTCTTGAATATTCTTCTTTTAACTGCAAAATGAAGGTCGTTCTGAATGGGCGTGCCTCTTTGTCCTACAGCACGAATGCTGGTGTCCCACAGGGCTCTATCCTGGGCCCAACGCTCTTCCTTATTTTCATCAACGACCTCCCAGATGAGATCAAGTCCCAAGTAGGCATCTACGCAGATGACACTACAATATACTCCCGCTCCAGTAAGAAACCTGTCGTGCCGGACAGACATAATCTCGCTGCTGACCTTGAGCGGGATCTACACTCTGTGGTGAACTGGGGCAAGAAGTGGCTTGTCAACTTCAATTCATCTAAGACCAAGCTGTTGTCTGTCAACCATCACAGGCAACCTCTCCTGCCTCCCATAAGCATGGACCAGGTGATTCTCCCGGAGAGTAATACACTACGCCTCCTCGGACTTACCCTGTCCTCAGACCTCAAATGGAACCACTATATTGAATCCATAGCAAAATCTACTGCTAAGAAGGTTGGGTCACTATGTCGATCCAGGATGTTTTTTCCACCTGAATCCATCCTGCATATATACAAGTCAACCATCCGTCCGTGCATGGAGTACTGCTGCCATTTATGGTCAGGTGCCCCTGCCGTTCTCCTCAGTGTTCTTGACAAGCTCCAAAGGAGAGTCTGTAATGTGATAGGTACTGATCTGGCGACTCGACTGCAGCCACTTTCCCATCGTCGAAATGTGGCCTCCCTCTGTCTCTTCTATAAATATTTTCATAGCTTCTGCTCGGATGAGCTGAAGTCACTGATGCCTCCTCAACAGGTGTTTACTCGTGCAACCAGACTGGCAACTGGGTCCCACCCACTCACAGTCAGGTTAGCCAAATGCAGACGACAATTCTACTCCTGCAGCTTCTTCTCTCGCACTTCCCGCCTGTGGAACTCGCTCCCATATTCTTGCTTTCCTGACGGCTACAACCTCCAGAAATTTAAATGCAAAGTTAATACTCATCTACTAACCACTGGCCTCTAGCTCTCTCCCCTCCCCTGTATAACCTTCCCTTTCTCTCCTCCTATGTATCTGTCTTCGCACCTTCTTTCTCAGCTTCTATTGTTCCTTTCTAACTAGCTTGTACTCCTCACTCTTTTCTTTTTTAATTAAATCTTTTTACATTTATGTAACCCCTTGCACATCAGTGGCGTTTCCGCCTTGCTCGGGGTGAAATGGTTAAAAAAAAATAATCGTTTCATCCAAAGCAAAGCAGGACGGTTACTGGTGTGCAGGGGATTCAATCAGTCAGTTAAATGCCATACATGAGATGTTTTGGCGATCATATTTCGAAAGAGACCTAACTGACTGGGGAGATTTTCCCACAGTAGATTTCCATTACTATCTGTGGTAGAATGGTTGCTAACCATGGCTATAGAACCCAATCTGCTCTATTATTTAACTCATAGTTGGAGGGGGAAGCGGAGGATTAATACCTTTCTAAAGGGTATTTGTGCGTAAGTGAATGCAACAAATTAAACTGAAATTCGAACTCGAATCTTTGATTTCATGTTCCGTGCCGATATCTACTGCACTACAACACGAATCCCGGGGATTACAGTGAGAGAAAAGAAAAAGCAACTGAAAAAAGTTCCAGGGAATGTCGAAAAAAAAAGCAAATGACGTAAATCAAGGAGATAGAAGCTGGCATTACATTTAAACTTTTGGAGATTGTAGCTATCAGGGAAGGCAGTTCTACCGGCAGGAAATGTGATACAAGAAACTGTTAGAGTAGAAGTGGCGGTTACATTTGACTATTTTTACGGTAACAGATGACGTGGCTTCCCTGTGCCTCTTCTATAAATACTTTCACGGCTTCTATTCCAATGAACATAGATCATTAGTGCCTCCTAGGTACGAATATGCACGAGATACTAGATTAACAACTAGGTTCTACGATTTTCCAGTAAAATCGATCAAATGTAACCGCAATTTCTACTCCAACAGCTTCTTTTCTCGCACTTCCCGCCTGTGGAATTCCCTTCCACATACTTACTTCTCCGACAGCTACAATCTCCAGGAGTTTAAATGTAAGGTCAATAGACACATCCTAACACATCTCGAATCTATACTCTCAAACACTCTTCCTATCTACATCCTTACCGTCCTTCTGACATTTCCTATATCTAACCACACTTTCTCACCACCTTCGCCTATGTTACCTCCTGCGCAATAGTGGCAGTGGAATGCTTGGGGTGAAATGATTATATAAAAAAAACTATACTGTTATAATGTGGATATAAAGTGGGGGATCAATTCTACATAACAATCAATAAATAAACTGATCACTCACTTTATGACCAGTCATCCTTCTTTTAGCCACTTCCTGACACTCCCTATAATCTGTCACTCTTTCTCATCACTTTCCCCTATGTAACCCCCTGCGCAATAGTGGCAGTGGAATGCTTGGGGTGAAATGATTAAAAAAAAGGTTTGAGCTTCGTTGCCAATCTGGTCGCATGAGTAAAATCATGCGGTCAGTACACCAGGGTAAGAAACTCGTCAGAGAAATAACCCGTGAAAATATTTGTAGAAAAGACAGAGGGAAGCCACCTCCCGTCGGTGGAACAGTGACTGAAGTCGATCTGCCAAATCGAAACCGACTACGTTGCAGATTCCTCCTCTGGATTTTTTCGAGAAACTCAGAGGTGAATAGCAGTAGCACCCGACCAAATATGGCTATGAGAATCAATTAAATTTAGATGTATAAAGAAATTAAACTACAATATATAATTGAAGTGTGCTCAGTAACATGTAAAATTATCAAACATTTGTAAACTATTGTAAATTTCAAATAATTATAGTATCGTTTTTAAATAGTTAGTATCACATCTTTAAGGCATTGTGGTATGATCTATTTTTCCCATTAATGGATCTGTTTTAAATACATATATTCAGGAGAACTTTGCTTGTATCGAGAGAACTTTATCCTTGTCGGATTCCTTGCGATGAAGAACGGAGACGAGTCGCGTCAGTAGTAAATAGACGCGAAGTTGACCTCACATATGCGTGGTCTATGGGGAATTTCTGCCAGAGCATGCACGCTCGGAAAAAACCCACGTTAAATCGTCTTTTTGCCACATCCTACCTTTATGGGGAGACTCGGGTAAATACCGAGTTCGCTAAAACTATTGCTTTGTCATTCTCTTTTCCTTCGGGCTTACGACCTATCACGTTGATACACCGGTTGTCGCTCGATCACCGAAGTTAAGCAACGTTGAGCCTGGATAGTACTTAGATGGGTGACCGATTGGGAATACCAGGTGCTGTAAGCGTTTAGTAACGGATGTGCGTTGTGGTGCAGTGGATATCGGCTCGGAAAGAGAAATCGGTGAACCGAGTTCGAATTCCAGTTGAATACTCTACATTCACTTAAGCACTGGTACCCTTGGGAACGGTATTAATCAGTCCCTTCCCTCCAGTTATGGGTTAAATAACAAGGGTAGGAATTGGGGACCCTGCCTTTAAAAACAAATCCCAATGAATCTTGATACTCGAAAAGAAAAAATGTATTACTAGACACAAAACTTATATAAAAAACAACAATAAATTGTTGAAAGAAAAAGGTATTACCAGCAATAAATAAATAAAGTTTAGTTGGCAATAAATGACCCGTCGAGGTTGATATGCCATAAAAACGAAAGAACATATCTTTGCCTTCGGGTGGTGAGGAACACAGATGAGTCTATGCCGAAGGGCAGAATCTCGTCTAGGGTAAACAGGTGACAGCTCTACCTTATGTATTCGGCGTTTATTGGGAATATTTGCCTGAGTCTACGTGCTTAGAATGCCTCACAGTAACAGTCGAACTTGTGACACATCCAGACTATGTGATCGAGGTAATACCGAGTTCATTAAAGCACACATTTAAGCCAATACAAATTGCCTTTAAATACGCTCCTACATCTACAATTGCTATTTGTACGACGTTTCGGCTGTTGTACTCTCCGGCTTTCTTTCTTTCTTTTCATGTGCAATGCCACTTCCGGTAGCCATTTAGTAATCTCTCTTTAATTCAACTCATAAGTTATCTGTTCACTACTGCTGTAGCCAGGGATTGAACTCAAAACTCTTTGGGTCAAGTCACTGAAACTAAACAACGCCTATATCCAGTGAGCACCGTGGCACATGAAATGAGAACTATCTACCCCAGTGATCAAAATAAGGGGTTCGGTTTAAAATTTCTAGTATCTGAAGAAGGTCGGAGTGTATAACGGATGAAACGTCGTAAACACGGCAATAAAGATGAAAACAACAGTCCGAACAGTTATATAAATATTACCTCATCTGAAAAGTATAAATAAATTCTGCTGTAATGTAGTTAATATATTGTAGAATATTCGCGAGACTCCATGACGGACAGATTTTTTTTTGTCATGTAAATAGTTCAATGTCTATCACTTCACGTAGGTGTATGCTGCAAAAGTGCGTGACAAAATGATTCATGAAATTTAATTTTTCTTTTTATCGTTTTTACTTTCTTGGAATAGAGACTGCGAATTGAAATTTTGCCTCTGGAAGAGAAAGAACATTAAAACGATTTCGTCAACTTTCAATTCGCCCAATCTGAAAATCTTAATAAAAGAAGTTGCATATTTTTCGTACAAAAATAATCAATATCCATTTGACAAATTTTTAAAAAAAAATGATTGTTGCATTTATTTTCAAGGAATTTATTTTTATTACTGTAATTTTTATTCAACCTTTGCTTCAGCCGTAGAAACGACATGAATTCTAAAAAACTATATCGCTTTAGTTGAATGCGGACAAAGTTTGTTTTGTTCTCTGCCAAAGTGTATGCCACATGCTTCGGTTGAGAACTTAGATGTATTTCCCCATTTTTTACTCAATTTTGATTTTTCTTTCATGTATTACCAGATGAATTCTTATATAAATCATTGTCAGTATTATCACATAATGCTCGGCATTATGTCAGTATTGGTATATGTTCAGTTAAGGGCCATACCTGATACACGCTTTGGGCGATCATGTCTCGAAAGAGACATAACTGACTGGGCAGATGATTATCGCGCAGTAGTTTGCCATTACTTTCTGCCGTAAACTGGTTGCCGGCCAAGGCTATAGAACCCAATCTGTCCTGCCATTTAACTTATATTTGAAGGAAAAAGAGATAGATTACAATACATTATTATATTAAGTATAATTAGTGGGGGATCAGTTTACTACTTCATAACAATATAAAACCAATCCCCAACTTTATGCCCAGAAGTTTTAATTATGTTTTCAACTATTATATTCAGTCTGTCCGTTAAGTACCATACGTGATACACGCTGATTGGGCAGAAGATTATCCCGCAGTAGGTTGCCATTGCTTTCTGAGGTAGACTGCTTATCTACCAAGGCTATAGAACCCAATCTCTCCTGTTATTTGACTCAGAGCTAGAGAGGGAAGAGATTATATTATTAAATAATAATAAATGGGGGATCAATTTATCACTTCATAACAATAGAAAACCGATCCCCCATTTTATACCCAGTAGAAGTTTTAATTATGTTTCCAACTATTATATTCAGTCAGTCAGTTAAGTGCCATACTTGATACACGCTTTTTCGAAAGAGAAATTACTGACTGGGCTAAGGAATATTACGTAGTAGGTTGCCTTTACTTTCTGCGGTAGACTGGTCGCCAGTCAAGGTTATAGAACCCAATCTGTCCTATTATTTAACCCATAACTGGAAGGAAGAGACGGATTCATATTTTCCCTAACGGTATTTGCGCTTAAGTGAATGCAAGGAATTCAACCTGTTTGTTTAATCCACTTTATGGTCAGAAAGAAAATTCAGCATTGACGACATGATGTGCAGAGGTTTGGTCTGTTGGTCATATTTTCAGTCAGTCAGTTGAGTGCCATACGTGATACACACTTAGGCGATCATATCTCGAAAGTGACATGACTAACTGAGCAGAAGATTATCCCGCAGTATGTTGACATTACTTTCTGCGGTAGACTGGTGGCCAGCCAAGGCTATAGAACCCATTCTGTCCTGTTATTTCACCCATAACTGGAGGGAAGAGATGGATTAATACCTTTTCCAAGTGTATTTGTGCGTAAGTGACTGCAAGGAATTCAACTGGCATTCGAACTCGGGTCCCCGATTTCTCGTTCCACCGCGCCAGAACGCACAGCCCTTCCTTATATGTTAAGCAGTTTAAAATAATGTTTAATTTTTTTATTATTCAAACATTATTTCAGGATACTTAACATTATGTAAAAATACTGACAATAAAAACCATATTTATTTCTTCCCTTACACAAAAAAACATTTCTTACAATGAAAACAAAAGACAAGTGAGTATGTAATTCGAAACTTTGCCTCTGTTGGTCTCTCCGAAGCGACACGAAACGAATGGTTTGGATGTTGAATACCGGAAGTTGGTTATCTTTTCACTGATGATTCTCTTTGTCTAAATTTTGATTTATATCAAAACGCGCGAAAAACGAGTTTGATAGTAGAGATGTTTAGAACTCATTCGAGCTTTCGCACAAAGATTCAGTCAGATAAGTGCCATACGTGAAACACGCTTGGGCGATCATGTCTCGAAAGAGACATGTTTGACTGGACAGAAGATTATCCCGCAGTAGGTTGCCATTGCTTTCTGTGGTAGACTGGTTGCCAACCAAGGCTATAGAACCCAATCTGTCCTGTTATTTAACGTATATCTGGAGGGAGATGAGATAATATAATAATGTAATATAATCTAAGTATAATTAGTGGGGGATCAGTTTATTACTCCATAACAATTGAAAACCGGTTCCCCACTTTATGACCAGTAGAAGTCTTAATCATGTTTCCAACTATTTAGTAAGTCAGTTAAGTGCCATACGTGATACACCCTTGGACGATCATGTCTCGAAAGTGACATAACTGACTGGGCAGAAGATTATCCCGCAGTAGGTTGCCATTGCTTTCTGTGGTAGACTGGTTGCCAGCCAAGGCTATAGAACCCAATCTGTCCTGTTATTTAACCCATAACTGGAGGGAAGAGACGGATTAACACCTTTCCCGAGCTGATATCCACTGCATCACAATGCACATCCACATCAAAGATTACTTTGCGTAAACCGAGGTTTTAACCCATTTTAACCTCGTGTCCTCAATTGAGGACAGCATAAAAAACTGTACAAAAAATAATGGTTAAAAATCATTATATAAAACCATTATTATATATAGGTAGGGAGGACATTGATTCATCAATAAAATTACCTTCCAAAATTTCCCAGTTGGAAGAAAAATTCTTTTGATTTGTATCAGGGAGATATTTCAGTGAGGTTCTAAGCAGAGATAATATCACGGATGCAGACAACATGGAATCTAGAAAAAGGCTTGTTATATTAATCCTTTCTCTCTTTTTTCTCTCCCCCACGCTCGCTGGATTCCTCCAAAATGTAAACGTCCCTCACGCCTCAACAATTTAAAGCGAAATGAAAAACTTTTTTAAAAAATCTCCTTGATTTAATCTGTTGATGCAGCGGTAATTACTAAGAAAGTGCAATTAAACTATTCCAATCGAGAAACTGCACGTGTAGTGGATAGGAAATTAAGAATTAAAATCAACCTTCTTCACTTTTACAAAAATTCACAATGACGTGTGAAATCCTGGTTTTTAACAAATAGAAAAAGGATTGACCATGTGCTTAAAAATAAATTCGAAACCGGATTTCGCAAGTAGATGTTAAACCGATATTCTGACCAATAGAAGCGACTAATACTAAAAGGACTTAGCGATAAAAGATCCCGGTCAGCGTCACTCAGAGACTCAGATGGGACCAGCGACAAACACCGCTAAAATGTAACGAGAGAAGCTTCAATCAACTCAGGCATTCGTCCTCTTTCTCTTTCCTTCTCGTGTGCTGATTCAGTTTACTACTAATTCTCCATTCCAAAGACATTTCTACTGAATACATACATATATATGCATACGTGCATACGCTTATACTCTTTCAACAATTACTACTACGAACATTTTCTACAACTCTTGATACCTTTGACTTTCTCATTGAACATTAATTTCTACGAATTGTTGTTATTCTTTCCTTTTAATAAATTCCTATTTTAACATGAAAAATGTATATTTTTATTCTTACACTATTCCACACAACCAACCTTCTGATGATAATTCTGCATAAATCTTGTAAACTGTAGGGAGTTCGGTTAAGCATGACACAAGGCCGAATCAAATAAGCATTAACTATCTCCCTATAGCTATACACGCAACGTGACCGTCATATAAATGTTTGATTTGTCTTTCATCTTAATAGTTTTTCTCTCCCTATTAACTCTCGGATCGTTTTTCTGCAACACTCTTAAATATGTAATGTATGGGTTCCTGCTTCAAAAAATAAAAGAGACACATCTTTTTTTTTTTATCTCCATTCCCATCCTGTATAATGGGCACAGAATAGCACTCTAGGAATAAGGATGGAGAGCAAAAGAATTGTTCTCATTGGTTTGTTTTGTTTTACGACATATCAACCTCAATGGGTTAGTTAATGCCGACATAAAAGAATATATATTCTTTGCAAGGAATCAGTTTGTAGATCAGGTTTAACTGACGTATCTTTGTAAAATGGGTGTTGTAGAGACTCAGATGTATTGCTGGCATATATATATATATATATATATATATATATATATATATATATATATATATATATATTTGTTCAAAAATATATATTGACGTTTCATGTTAATAGGTTAATTTTTTTGTTTGTTGCGTACAGTCGCAGAGTAACGGTCAAGAGGAAAATATTAAGAGCGACAGGGTGCACGGGCAAATGGAAGTCCATTATCACCTACGTCCTGAAGGAACACGGCACATGAAGAAGAAGAATTGTCTTGACAATAAATCAACCCAAAATTAGACCGGATGTGCATTGTGGTGCAGTGGAACGAGAAATCGGGGAGCCGAGTTCGAATTCCAGTTGAATTCCTTGCATTCACTTACGCACAAATACACTTGGAAAAGGTATTAATCCATCTCTTTCCCCCAGTTATGGGTTAAATAACAGGACAGATTGGGTTCTATAGCCTTGGCTAGCAACTAGTCTATCGCCGAAAGCAATGGCAACCTATGCGGGATAATCTTCTGCCCAGTTAGTCATGTCTCTTTCGAGATATGATCGCCTAAGTGTGTATCACGTATGGCACATAACTGACTGAATATATTAGTTGGAAATATAATTAAAACTTTAACTGGGCATAAAGTGGGGGATTGGTTTGTTATTGTTATATAGTAATAAACTGATCCCCCTCTAGTTATGCTTAATATAATAATGTAATATAATCTGTCTCTTCTTCCTCCAGATATGAGTTAAATGGCAGAACAGATTGGGTTCTATAGCCTTGGCTGGCGACCAGTCTACCGCAGAAATAAATGGCGATCTACTGCGGGATAATCTTCTCTCTAGTCAGTCATGTCTCTTTCGAGATATGATCGCCCAACGCGTGTATCACGTATGGCACTCAACTGACTGACTGAAATTAAGACCAGCACACCAAACCTCAGCACATCATTTCGTCAATGCTGCATTTTCCATTTGACCACAAAGTGGATTAAACAAACAGCTTTTCAAGTTGGTGTTGACACAGAAACGAAGAAAAATCGAAGAGTCGAGCTTCAATTCCAGTCGTTCTTATAATCACTTACGGACAAATACTTTTTGAAAGATATCAATTCGCATCTTCTCTCCAAGATATGGGTTAATTAGTAGAGCTATGACTCTAAATCATTACCCACCACCAGAAATTCTTACAATCTGAAATTATTATATGGCATTAAATAAACTACAAAAGATTGCCAATCTGTACAAAATAAAAGGTCTCAACTTTTATCTTCTTTTGAATTCACCACAAACAAATGAAAGGGGTCGCTAAAAATTGGTAGAATCGATAATGAAACCCTTAAACAACAAACCAGGTGGCGTATTGTTAGATATTGGAAAGTAGATCAGGGCAAGTTCTATAAACTCACATTTTGTATTTAAAAATGAATTGATATATACACACATATAGACTATTTTAATTGATACCTCAACTGAATAGATGTATAAGTGTTGTGGAGTAGTTTTTCGCACTGAATGTTATCATCCTGCTATGTCGGTTGCTAATCGACTTAACGCACCCTAAATGTTATGAACTTGGTAATCTTCCACTGAAAGCTGACTCCTTACTGTCGACTAATATCAACTGCCTAGTAGTTCTAGTGAACTCCAGTAGAACTCTAAAGAACTCTCTAGAACTTCTAAGAACTCCTATGAACTCCCCAAGAAGTACTCGAGTTAACTTCCTGTTAACTCTTATTAATATAGAAGGGAGAGTCCATTCTCGGAGGAATAAGTGTGTTTCACCATAACATTAAACTGTCATATCATGGTGAGTTAATATTCCAGTTAATTGTGACGGTCTAATGATAATTTACTTCATTAGGATCTTGATATTGCACATTTTAAACGAGACCACATTATTAAAGATCAGGACATCATATTACCAATACTGAACTTGACGTAATTGGAGTAGATAGATCTATCTATCGCCCGGTTCACACTCCACCCACGTCTATTGAACAGGTTAAGAGGCTCATCTCTTGTTCCTTGTTTAGGATGTGATTTCCGGCTTTCTCTTTTCCAATCTTCTCACTTTGTTTTTTTTTTTCAATTGGAGTAGATAGATCTATTGCCCGGTTCACACTCCACCCACGTCTATTGAACAGGTTAAGGGGCTCATCCTTTGTTCCCTGTTTAGGATGTGGTTTCCGGCTTTCTCTTTTCAAATCTTCCCACTTTGTTTTTTTTTTCAATTGGTGTAGATAGTTCTATCTATCGCCCGGTTCACACTTCACCCACGTGTATTGAACAGGTTAAGAGGCTCATCCCTAGTTCCCTGTGTAGGATGTGGTTTCCGGCTTTCTCTTATCCAATCTTTTCACTATTACGTAGCCCCCTGCACATCAGTGGCGTTACTGCCTTGCTCGGGGTGATATGATTAAAAAGAAATGAATAGACACTGGAATAAAACAGACAGCATTCCTACTTGGAATTAACAACAATATTTTATATCATGAAAATATAGATAACATAATGCCTTAATATTTTTCAAATTCTAATAAATTGGTCTTACAAAAAATGAACCCTTTTTTCCTACTAGATTGGCAATTCGGTCTCACCGTTTTACTGTTGAACTAGCTGAATACAACAGCCACTTCTATTCTTTTTTCTTGCACTTTCCACTAGTGGAATCCTTTCCGATTTCTTGATTTCCTGATAACTACAATCTACAAGAATGTAAATGGCAGGGTTAGGGTTATCTTATGCCTTCTTAAACCCTCTTTTGTTGTTGTCTTTTCCTTATTCTAAGCTTTCTCAGTTTTTACTTTCTCTTTCATATTCGATTTTACTTTTTCTTTCACTTCCGGTAAATCCATGTCTTCTAGTGGCCTTATCATCTCTCTTGACTTGAAATGATTAAAGACATTATAAATAGTCAAAATCAATTCCAATAAATCAATCGTCAATTGATTTTCTTTCGCATTTACTCAACATGCATATTTCGAATCGTTCGATTTCATCAGCTTTTAATTATTTTCTACTAATATAATGCTGAACTCTTTATTTCGGATACTGTGCCGTAGCCGGACAAATTCGGCATCGATCGTCTTTATGAAACATAAAAGGAAAGTACTGGATTGCTATGTGATGTCGGTTCTTCAAGATGGCTGTGAATGTTGGACAGTATCATCAAAGATGAAGAAAAAACTTGAAGCAGCCAAAATGTGGTTCTACAGAAGGAATGCTGCTGATATCATGGATGAAGCATGTGAGCAATGATGAGGTTTTAGAAAGGATGGAAACGAAAAGAAAATTAATACTGAGCATCATGAAGAGACAACTGAAGTTCCAGGGACATGCAATGAGGAAGAAGGGCTTGGAGAGGCCAGACAGAAGGAAAAAGAGACAGGAAAGAAGTGGATAACATATTTGAAGGGCCTGATCAGGTGGATGACGGAACGGGGGTTGCGTGGAATAACAAGAAAAAACATACTAAGAGCCACCAAGGATAAGGAGACGTGGAAAACCATGATCGCCTACGTCCTGAAAGGACATGGCACATAGAAGATGTTCCAACGATACTCTTGTATAACAATGAATGCTGGAAATCTCCCCTCATATGAAGGTGACATTTTATGGAATAAATGTTCTACAGAAAGACACTGCAATGAGGAAGGAGGGCTTGGAGAACATGATACTGACAGGCCAGATAAGAGGAAAAAGAGACAGAGGAAGGAAGTGGATAACATATTTAAAGAACCTGATCAGGTGGATGACGGAACGGGGGTTGCGTGGAGTAACAGGAGAAAACATTTTAAAAGCCACCAGGGATAGGGAAAAGTGGAAAGCCATGATCGCCTACATCCTGAAAGGATAAGACACATAGAAGATATCTCCTATGGATTATGTACAAGCTAATATAATGGTGCTGAAAATTTGACGAAAGATCAAGAAGCTTTTCAAAAATAACTCTGATTTCCGATCATTTTGTTAAAATCTCCAGAAGTGTATGAAAGCATAATAAATTAAGGACTACCTAAGATTTCCGTAGAAAATGACATGGAAAGCATAAACTGATTGCATAATAAAAAATTAGGCTTAATCATTATTTTGTCAAAATTTATATCACGAGTCGACAGAAAAATTCAATTTAATGTTTTCCAATCAAGACCAAAAGAAACATTAATTATCACAGAGAATCCCCCAGATATATATATATATATATATATATATATGATCAAATATATTGCTTGTATCACACTGTGAATATTGCCCAAATTTCCTAATTAAAAGATGTCCTGTCTACGACAACAAACTACGTCCGGCAGCAAGGTCTCTGATAGGTAGCCTGAATCCACCTCCTAATATCTGTTGTTCCCAGGCTCACCTTACCCACAGATTGGAGGTCCTTCTCGAGATCAGCAGCGAGGTTATCTTTGTCCGCCTTGACAGATTTCTTACGGAGGCGAGAGTAAATGATGGTGCCGTCATCGTAAAGGTCTAACTGGGATTTGCTCACATCAGAATGAGCATCGGCTCTAGAATAAAGTAGGAATAGTCTCATTCGTGTGATAGGAATCTGGAGGCAGGCTCGTTCAAGATGATCTTTATTATGCGGTTTGATAGGATATGGATCAAACCAAGCAAGCGTCCAGTGATACCATAGCCATGTACCTTGGGCAGAATCCAGCATGCTATACACTAACAAATGGTTTGGAGATATCTAGGGCAACAGTTCGAGCTTGCCCGTTCTAAATGAGGGTCTGGTTATTCACTCGGTGATGGTCACTAGAATATCAGCAATAGACCTGGCAAAGCGGAAGCCATACTGTCTGTCCAAGAATAGCTTTTGGGCGGTGAGATGATGAACTAATTCAGCATTGATGATAGCTTCGAACACCTTGCTGGAAATTAGTAGGAGGCTGATGCTGCGATAATTAGAGGATTCTTAGGGTCCTTCTGAATTCTTTTTTATAGGTATGTTTTATATGTTTACGTTTTCTTTCTGGGTCCCACCCATTCACAGTCAGGTTAGCCAAATGCAGATGACAATTCTACTCCTGCAGCTTCTTCTCTCGCACTCTCCGCCTGTGGAACTCGCTCCCGTATTCTTGCTTTCCTGACGGCTACAACCTTCAGAAATTTAAATGCAAAGTCAATACTCATCTACTAACCACTGGACTCTAGCTCTCTCCCCACCCCCGTATAACCTTCCCTTTCTCTCCACCTATGTATCTCTCATCGCACCTGCTTTCTCAGCTTTTTATTGCTCCTTTCTAACTAGTTTGTAGTCCTCACTCTTTTCTAATTAATCTTTTTACAGTTATGTAGCCCCCTGCACATCAGTGGCATTTCTGCCTTGCTCAGGGCGAAATGATTATATATATATATATATATATATATATATATATATATATATATATCGAGAATGATTTACTGGATATTTGGTTATGTCGCCAAGTATAAATGAATAACTCCACAACAGAATCAGAATATAAGTTGACGGTTAGTATGTACAGAAGTGATTAGTAATATTTACAATAGAAAGATACAAGAGTCCAATCCGTCGTAAGACGTGTGTATACGTGATTACTTCCGGTACGCCACCGGAAGTGTGACTAACTCTTCACTGACTCGTCCTGAATCTTCAGTAACTCATTAGAGACTGTCAAGTGACTCTCTACGACTCATTATTTAGCCGTCCCTCCCAGTAGGGCAACATATGACACATGGTCAGTTTATATCTGGGCTTTCCGGGCTATACGGCCCGGCCAAAAAATGTCTGTCTATTTTTGCCCAGTCGTGCCTCTACCCTTCGGCGGAACCACGACTGGGTTATTGCTCTCTGCTCGGAAGCAGAGAGCGCCTTTTACCCGAAGACAGAGGGCTGATAGTGTCGTAGAGTCGTCAGTCTAGTGACTCTGTACAACTGTATTTACTAGCCTTCCCACGCAAGGCCGAATGTGACACATGGTCATTTTAATGTGGGTATTCCCGGCCATATAGCCGGGCCAAAAATATGTCTGTCTATTTTTGCCCAGTCGTGGTTCTACCCTTCGGCGGAACCACGACTGGGTTATTGCTCTCTGCTCGGAAGCAGAGAGCGCCTTCTACCCGAAGACAGAGAGCTGATAGTGTCGTAGAGTCGTCAGTCTAGTGACTCTGTACAACTCTCTTGTAGAGAATCCACCACTGCTATATATAGAACAGTCCATTTGTAGTCAAATAGGAGCAGCACCCTAACAGATATAATAAGCAATACCATATTTGACAAAAGAAGAAATGATTTCCAAAAACACCTTAGAGAAGTGCTGAGGGAAATTGAAACATCTGATGACGCATTCATGAAATCGGATAAAACAGCCAATCTCTTTACAACGTAACACCTAAAGAATATAATAGGCTAATAAAGAAAAACTTGACAAAAAACATGATATAAATATGATTGATTTATCTGATAAGATCAATACGTCTAGTAAAAATCAGAGATAAATTGAAAATAAGCAAAAGAATGGCAAAACTCAACATAAAAGAGTGCTAATCACCAGAAACGATTATAATTTGTTGGTTGTTTGTTTTTGTTTTATGGCATATCAACATCGGCGGGTCATTTATTGCCAGCTAAATATTTTATTTATTTATTGCTGGTAACACCTTTTTCTTTCAACAATTTATTCTTGTTTTTTGTATACGTTTTGTGTCTAGTAATAATTTTTCTTTACGATTATCAAGATTCATTGGGATTTGTTTCTAAGGGCAGAGTCCCAAAGTCCTACCATGTTATTTAACCCACAACTGGAGGGAAGGGACGGATTAATACCTTTCCCAAGGGTATCAGTTCATAAGTGAATGCAGGGTATATAACTGGAATTCAAACTCAGCTCATCGATTTCTCTTTCCGAGCCGATATCTAGTGCACAACAACGCACATCCGTCACTAAACGCTTACAGCACCTGGTATTCCCAAACGGTTACCCATCTAAGTACTGACCAGGCTCAACGTTGTTTAACTTTGGTGATCGAGCAAGAACCGGTGTATTCAACGTGATAGGCCGTAAGCACACACGTCCGTCACTATAGGCTTACAGCACCTGGTATTCCCAAACAGTCACCCATCTAAATACTGACCAGGCTCAACGTTGCTTAACTTCGGTAATCAAGCCAGAGCCGGTGTACTCAACGTGATAGGTAGTAAGCACGCACATCCGTCACTATACGCTTACAGCACCTGGTATTCCTAAATGGTCACCCATCTAAGTACTGACAAGGCTCAACGTTGCTTAACTCCGGTGATCGAGAGAACAGGTGCACTCAACGTGATAGGCCGTAAGCAAACACATCCGTCACTATGCACTTACATAACCTGGTATTCCCAAGCGGTCACCCATCTAAGTATTGACCAGGCTCAACGTTGCTTAACTTCGGTAATCGAGCCAGAGCCGCTGTACTCAACGTGATATGACCGTAAGCACGCACATCCGTCACTATACGCTTACAGCACCTGGTATTCCTAAATGGTCGCCCATCTAAGTACTGACCAGGCTCAACGTTGCTTAACTTCGGTAATCGAGTGGGAACCGATGTATTCAATGTGATATGGCCGTAAGCCCTAAAAGATTTTCAAGAAAAACTTCAACACAAATACTACTACTAGAAGGATAAATCCCACAAACTAGAAATAGGAAACATTAGCAAAAACATACTGGAAAGTGTAAACAAACAAATTATAAAATACCTGGAATTAAAATTATGGACGGATACCACGGACGTAACAAACTGGTTTTACAATATAAAAGGAAAAAACAACAGCTCTTTTATCCAATTCGATATTGAGGAGTACTATCCATCGATATCAAAATAACTATTTGTTACAGCATTGGAATTCACCACTATTTATTCGCATATATCGGAAAAGGAGAGAACATAATAATGAATGCAAAAATATCTGTGGTCATTCATAAAGAAGAACAGTGGATAAAAATTAATTTCAAGGAAGATAACTTTGATATTACTATGGGATCCCTGGACTCTACTAAATCTTCATATCTTGTAGGCTTATAAATACTATACAATCTCACGGCCTATAAAGAAGTAGATAATAAAGACATTAGATCATATAAGGATGATGGGCTTATGATATTAAGAAATGCCACAAATTTTAAAATAAATAAAATTAGAAAGATGTTACATAAAGTATTTAAAAACCTTAATTTAAAAGTAACTATGAAAACAAATATAAAAAGTTGAATTCTTCGATATAACCTTAGATCTGGAAAAGGATATATACCATCCATATATAAAAAAACACCAATCCTTTATATATCCACCCAAAATCTAACCGCCCTCCATCTGTTATTAAACATGTCCCCTGATCAGTAGAATACAGAATTAGTAGAACTTCAGCAAATGAAGAATTATTTAATAAGCATAGCAATTTTTATAATGCCGCCTTAAAAAATAGTGGATATAAAAAAAAATATAAATACGTAAAATGGAAAAACAACCCCCGAAGAAAAAATAGGAATAGAAAGATTATTTGGTACAGACCCACTTTAAAACAAATGAATAGTAGTAAATTCAGGAGGAAATTCATCGCGTTAATTTAGAAAAACTTTCCGGAAAAGAATCCCTTAAGTAAGATTTTTCACTAAAAGTACTATCAAATTAATTTAAAGCAATTATGAACAATTTAGAAAAAAATCATAAAAAATCACAATAATAATATTTTAATAAAATTAATAAAAACAACCTAATAACGGAAAATAACAATTTAGACAATAAAACATGTAATTGTAGAAACCCTATAGATTGCCCGCTAGAAAACAAGTGCTTACCGAAATAAGTTGTCCATCAATGTGAAATATCTTCAAAGGAAAACCTTAGTAATGTAAAGATTTATCTAGGTTGCACTAAGAACTCTCTAAAAAACGGTTTCATCAGCACAAAACTCAAAGCGTCTTTCTCCTTGAATTCCAATCGCGTATATGTCAGATGTTGCTTGGCAGCCCATTTAGGAGAAGGAAAACTCCGAACAACAACCCGCAACTCAAGGTGTTAATCGTGCCGAGGAGTGAATGGCTACTGCGTTATGAGGTCACAAACGATCCCCTACAGGCTTCGGGGCCCTGTTTGTAAAAGACCGTTACCCAACGTGCCGGGCAACTTTGGGTGGACTTTTGGACCCGTGCGTCACTCGTGGGAAAAACATGAAAAATACAAATAGAAATAAAAAGTCCAGTATGGCTCTTCCAGTGGATAAACAGGGAGCCCGTCCTTCAGGAGGGAACCTACCTGAGGTCGAAAAATCTGCCATAGGAACAAACTCCTACACAAAGAATGAACCTTCAGGTCCCCACAACCAGGATAATCCTAACGTTGGTCCTGTAAATTCACCAGCTAGATCTACAACCGTATATTTAAAGAAAGAAAAAATAAAATGGTCTCGTGAGGAGTACAAAGTCGTTATGACTGCATTTCATGAAGCGTTACTCAATCCTCAAAAAAACGTGACTCGCCAAACATATGACATTTGGCGTGAAAAAGTTGGTCAAGCAAATAGAAAGTATATTGACGAAAATAAATTAGCCAATGTACGTAGGTACATTATTCGTAATAACCGACTAACAGAGGCTGAAATCAATGAAATTAAAAGAATTGTAACAAGAAGAAACGAATCAACAAATTATGAAAAGAAACCGGAATCAGAAATAAAAAGTAATAACATCAAACAAGCCACAGGTCATAATGTAGAAACCGTGAAACACGCAAATCATTGCGAAGATAATGCTGTAAATAACAAAGTGCTGGAAAGGTGTGATCTGACTCAGTTAAAAGACAAAAATAAAACGAGTTCAGAACACATCGAAGATAATTATTTGACGGAAAATAAGAACAATATACAGGAAGCCAAGATAGAAATAAAAAACCATCTAAGTCAAATACAAAATATTACAATGGAGGAACGTGAACAGCTCCCAAAATTACTACCAACAAAACATAACCTCCGTACTATTAAACTCTACAATGCAGCACTGAAATCAATACTGGATGAAGACCCTCATACAAATCTTAACGAAATAATATATGCATCAGCAACAGCAGCAACAAAAAAATTAAATATCAAAATAAAAACAAGGCAGTCTCGTAAACGTGAAGTTCCACCTTGGAAAAGAAAAATAGAAAAAGAAATAGAACAACTTAGAAGTGAATTATCAATATTGGATGAACTGAGTAGAGGAATAAATGTAAGAACTAGGAAAAGCAGAAGAGCCGTAAAAAAATATAACAGCAAGAATGAAAATGACGTCTTATCAAATAAAGAAAAAATAAAGCAAAAAATCCAACTGAAGGCTCAAAGAATAAGACGCTATAAAAAAAGAGCAAGATTTTACAGAGAAAACAAGATTGTTCAGACTGATACAAAGAGATTTTACAGGGAAATAGGTAAAAAAAGAATTGAAGTGACAGTACCCCCCAGAATGGAAGAAGTCACACAGTTCTGGGAAAAGATATGGGCTTGCCCTAAATAACTTAGCAAGGAAGTACATTGGATTACACAAGAGACAGAACGAATGAAAAATAAACCCGAACAGACATGGTTTGGAATTACAGAAGATGATGTTAAATATGCACTAAAAAAAACACACAATTGGAAATTCCCAGGCATAGATAAAATTCCTAACTTTTGGCTATATTATTTAAGCGCATCACATAAAAAACTAGCCAAAGAACTTCAAGAAATGGTTGACGATCCCACTAAAATTCCTTCATGGTTGACAAAAGGAATTACATTTCTTCTACCCAAGAATGGTGACACAAAAAATCCGAAAAACTACAGACCAATTACATGTCTTCCGACAACATATAAACTATTAACATCTATTTTAACAAAGCAGACATATTTATTCTTAGAAAGAAATAACATGTTGCCGCTTGAACAAAAAGGGTGCAAACGTGGCTGTTATGGTTGTAAAGACCAATTGCTGATTAACAAAATGATCCTGGAAAACTGCTATAGTACAAAGAAAAATCTTAGTACAGCCTGGATAGACTATCGAAAGGCATTCGATAGTGTGCCACATGACTGGATTTTAAAGACTTTAAATATATACAGGATATCACCCGTCATCATCAATTTCATCAAACAGTGCATGTCTATATGGAAAACAACCCTTTACCTCAATCATATAAATGGAACCTATAAGTCTGATGAAATAAACATCAAAAGAGGTATATTTCAAGGTGATTCTTTATCTCCCTTACTATTCTGCATATCATTAATAGCACTAACCAGTCAACTTAATAAGACAGAATGTGGTTATAAAATAGGACAAAAGAAAATAAGCCATCTATTTTACATGGATGACTTGAAGTTATATGCTAAGAATGATAATGAACTGGAAGGTCTTCTGCAAACTGTAAAATGCTTCAGCGAAGACATTGGAATGAAATTTAATTTGAATAAATGTGCTAAAGCTACAGTTTTACGTGGATCAATACAAGAAACATCCTCAATTAGCCTAGACCCTGCTGTAACAATAAAAGAATTGAAACCAGAAGAAGCTTATAAATACCTAGGTGTAAATGAGAGCGAAAACATTCACCATAAAAAAATGAAAGAAATAGTGCGTAAAGAGTACTATAGAAGGCTACGAATGATATTAAAAACTGAATTAAATTCACAGAACAGAGTTATGGCCATTAATAGCCTTGCAATCCCAGTTGTCCAATATAACTTTAACATCTTAAACTGGACTCTAAACGACATCAGGCGAACGGATGCTAAAACAAGAAAGCTTCTTTCTAAGCATAAGATGCATCATCCAAAGGCTGATGTAGACCGTCTATACATACCCCGTAAAGAAGGTGGAAGAGGTCTTATTCAGCTGGAATTGTCATACAAGACAACAACTATTGGCTTGCTAACATACATAGAAACAACAAAGGATTGGATGTTACAATTAGTAAGGCAACATGAAGAAAGAAAGAAAAAATCTTCAATAATAAAAGAAGGCAGTAAATTCAAACAAGATTTACAGTTAGTAGATTCTGTAGAAAAGCAGAACGGAAGCCAAGAGCCGACTATTGCGGCAAAGAATATGAAAATGAAAGCCAAAGATAAAGCTCTTGAACAGATGAAACAGCGCTGGCAAGACAAACCTCTGCATGGCCAATATCCAGTACGTGCCAATAAATCCAATGTTGACAAAGTTAATACTCATCGATGGTTACGTGCATCTGGATTAAAGCCCGAAACTGAAGGCTTTATTCTTGCAGCACAAGACCAAAGTCTTTTCACGAGAAACTTTCAGGCAAATATTATGCATAATAATATGGATCCAAAATGCAGGTTTTGTGATAAACACCAAGAAACAATAGACCACCTTATCTCAGGCTGTTCTGTGCTTGCCCCAAACGAATATAAAAATCGCCACGATAGAGTTGGGCAATATTTACATTGGGCAATATGCAAACATTATGGAAAAGCTGTAGGCAAACACTGGTATGAACATCACCCAGCACCGGTTACAGAAATAGAAGATGTAACCATTCTATGGGATTACACCATCTACACAGACAGAAAAATTGAAGCAAACAGGCCAGACATTATTATTAAAAACCAGAAGGAGAACACTTGTCTATTAATTGATATGGCTTGTCCAGCGGATTGTAACATAGCAATCAAGGAATTTGAAAAACTGTCAAAATATAAATATCTGGAAATTGAAATAGAAAAAATGTGGAAATTGAAAACAAGAGTTGTGCCAGTGATAGTAGGTGCACTTGGAATGATAAAAAATGGAACAAAACAACACATTGAAAGAATCCCTGGAAACCCCAGCTTAAGAGATATACAAAAAATTGTCTTATTAAGTACAGCCCACACACTAAGGAAAACTTTATCTATGTAATGCTGGGGATGATAGGGAAGATAGAAAAACATGAAATGGAGCCATAACAACACGCCACTACCTGCCTTAGGTCTCCCCGCAGACTTGGTTGGTAGTGAGACCAAAGCAGAAATCGAAATATGATGAAAAATGACATAATAATAATAAGTACAGAAGCAGAACATCCCTATCGAAATATCTAAAGAAAGCAAAAAACACTTACATTAAATGGAATATCCTAAAAGATGCTAAAATATATAATTCTTTAAACGATCCATGCTTGTTGTGTCTATACAAAAAATTATATATTATTAAAGCCCTTAAGAATAAAAATGTATTAAATAAATGTAACGGAATAAATATCATATGTAGACATTGCAAATGTTCACCTTAGAATATGGATAAAAAAACAAAAAAAAATTTATATTAACTAACATACATATACCTAATAATTCGCTTAAGGAAAATATAAATTAACGAGATATTAGAATAAAATAAGCAAATTGGTATATAAAATTATTATAATTTTTTATATCAATTAATAGATAGTAGAAAAATGGGATAATACAAAAAGTAATTAGAAAACTCTATAAAGTGCCCGTTAGAAAATATGTGTCTAACAGAATCAATTGACTATCAAAACAAAATATTTTCAAAGGAAAACCTGAATAATATAAAAATTTACATAGGGTGTACTAAAAATACTCTTAAACAGCGGATTTATCAGCACACCTCTTCATTTAATAATAGTAAATATAAAAATAGAACATCCCTATCAAAATATCATTGGTATCTAAAGGAAACAAAAAACACCCACAATAAAGTGGAAAATTCTAACAGAAGCTAAAACGTGTTAGTCCTTAAATAAGCCATGTTCATTATATTTATACGAAAAACTATTTATTATTAACTCACTTAAAAATAACAATCTATTAAATAAACCTAATGAAATAAATGTTATATGTAGACATTTCAAAATGTTCATCTTAGAATATGGATAAAAATAATTTTATATTAATGAACATGCATATACCCAATAAATCACATAAGGGAAATAATATCTGACGAAATATTAAAATAAAAAAATAAATTGGTATGCAGTTTTCTTATAATAAATAAATAGATATGAGAAAGATGGAATAATGATAGCAGGAAGTAAATTAGAATAAAAAATAAAAATGTTATTGACAAATTAAAGGTTTTGAAAAAAAATAGAATTAAATACGTACTGATAAGAAGAGTAAATTTACTCAAAAGCCCCTTTAAGTTTGAACAACAATATAAAAAGTTCTTTTCTTTCTTCATCTCTTTCCTGTTTTCTAGGAGAAGAGGTCAAAATATGGCGAAATCAGTAAGGACATTGTTGATACTACAATCGATTCATCGAAGGTAATATGATATAGTGAGGGCAGTAAAAATAAAAGGAAAAATAAAATTAGGTTAAAAGTAGGTTAACACTTTGACCGTTAGAGAGAAAAAAAGAGAAAAGAAAAATGTAATTATATATTCCCTAGAAACTACTTGCCAAATCTCAAAATGAATCTTCATTCTTATTAGTTAAAAGAAACACACACATAAATTTTATTTCTTCCCACATACATAAATAGCAAACCGATTGTTTCTATCTCGAAAGATAGAAATTTCCGTGTCGCAATGTACTTTTAATTCATATATATATATATATATATATATATATATATATATATATATATATATATATTTCGACGAACGCTCTCGCGACGAACGCTTCTAGTTTAAATTTTAAAATCATTTGTTTCTGATGAAAGGCCGAGGTCGGTCTGATATATATATATATATATATATATATATATATATATATATATATATATATATAATAGAAATAAATAAATACTGTCAAAAATACATTTTTAAACTTGCAACTTTTTAGTAGTTTGTCTTATACATATTAAGACAGTATACGTGGATCATCATTATGCTATATATATATATATATACATATATATATATATATATAATACTAATACAAATAAACTAGAATCCGTAAGTTTACACTAATCAAAATAAACATAAATATTAGAAAAAATGTCAACAAACAGAACCTAAATCCGTCAAAATCCGACGAGAAATATGTCGTCGGATATTGGGGATGAAAAAAAAAAAAGAAACCAACGGAACAAAAACAAACAGTGAAGCATCCGCAGGAAAGAAAACAAAACCCAAGACGGAACCTAAACACCAGAAAAAGTGCTCGATACGAAAGTACGAAAGTACGGGACTAAACCAAGAATACGAAAAATCTATAAGTGAGCCAAAACCTAGCGCGGTAGGTTTGTGGCTCACTTATAGATTTTTCGTATATATATATATATATATATATATATATATATATATATATATATATAAGAGATAAACACTCACTAAATATGCTGGTCAAAAGCACATTTACTTTATTAAGTCTCTAGAATACACAGCCCTTTTTAAAAAGATAAAGGGTTTTACTCAAACATGTATATTCAATGCCCCTTTTTTTAGAATTAGGTATTGCATTCACAGTAGAAAACAATTTAGAAAATAAACCAAACGGTGAATTCTTTTGCACACGTCTAATAATCAGAGCCCCGTTTTGTGCTTTAGGCAATTGTCACTGGTGTCGGTGATCAGTGTTAGAAAAACAAACCATCGCCCGAATGCTGACGGTTGTTCGTTAATGAACGCACGTTTTTCTTACTTCGAAGACAGACACGAAAATTCCTTCTACACTATGACTTCTGTTTTATCTTCCATGCAAAAACGTAATTTGTTAAATGTGTAATACACGCTTATTTAGTCGATGGCAAAGGCGCATATCTGCATGTGACGTGTACAGCCAACCAGACCCGTCGCCCACAAAATTATCACGATGCGTTCTTCGGGGTTTCAGTTTATTATTCAAATTTACTTATCCACATGTTCTTTTTTTTATTCTGAATAAAAAGAAATACGTTAATCGAAAAGTCTCTTTGCTTTCTAGACGAGACAATTCTGAAAATGTGGAAAACATCCAGGACACACGAAAGATGCTGTTTAAATTGATAGGGAGGCAACCATTTGACGAGTGTGTCGTGTTCATTGAAATAGATCAATGGTCGGCCTGAGGGGAGGTTTTTCTTTTGGTGTAAAGCTCAGCCTGAATCACGAAAGAATACAGCTTAATGTGTGAGACTTGAAACAAGTCAGATCTCTCTATCAGACCCCCTTTAGTAGTCGCCATGCCGTGTCCAGTAATAATTTACAATTTTTTTTTTTAATCATTTCACCCCGAGCAAGGCGGAAACGCCACTGATGTGCAGGGGGCTACATAACTGTAAAAAGATTAATTAGAAAAGAGTGAGAAGTACAAACTAGTTAGAAAGGAGCAATAGAAAGCTGAGAATGCAGGTGCGATGACAGATACATAGGTGGAGAGAAAGGGAAGGTTATACGGGGGTGGGGAGAGAGCTAGAGTTCAGTGGTTAATAGATGAGTATTGACTTTGCATTAAAATTTCTGGAGGTTGTAGCCGTCAGGAAAGCAAGAATACGGGAGCGAGTTCCACAGGCGGGAAGTGCGAGAGAAGAAGCTGCAGGAGTAGAATTGTCGTCTGCATTTGGCTAACCTGACTGTGAATGGGTGGGACCTAGTTGCTAGTCTGGTTGCACGAGTATATGTTAAATGAAATATATCATAAAACGCGTGTTGCTTATAAATATTGCTTTGTGATTTTAATCAGATATATAGAGGACTAATCTGTATTTTATTTGGTATTCCCTGATTGCAACTCTAAAACAGTAGTCTTTTGGTTTAGTAGAGTGCGGCTGACTCTCTCCCGGAAACTAGCTGATCCCTAGTTCATAAACTGAGTAAGGGTTTTATTGTGGGAACCTACCTTACAAATGGACTCGTCCACACCTTTATAATATGGCTACAAACTCAGAGTAAAAAGTCATTGAGTATTACCCACAGAGTGAGTGAATGGGTGAGTCAGGATACCTGCGAGAGAAAGCACACTCCAGTCAGCTTTTATCTTTGTACTAGGTTACCGAGAATATATTATTCAACCTTAAATCCGAGTCCTTGTTATCTTTCTATGGCCATTCGGTCATAGCAGGTTTACTATTGCCTTTTATCAAAATGACTTATGCTAATCTTCAAGATACTGGCTCATTGCGTCTTCTCGGATTAACGATTTCCGCTTAAATAAAGGATAAAGAGTTGAGTGAATCAATTGCTAGGTATGCAGCTACTTGAAGTTGGCTCTCTGTGTCCAGGTAGGCACTTTTTCGCACCAGAATCTATCTTACATGTTTATAAGTCTACCATTAATAATTGGTTTGAATATTGCTGCCACTTCTAGTTTGATAATTCTACTATATATTTACAAATCTTTTGATAAAATCCAAAAACGAATCTGCAATGTTGTAGGTTCTGACCCAACATTTTGGCTTCCGTCCCTTTTCTACAGCCATAACGTATCTTCCCTATGCCTTTTCTATAAATTATTTCATGGTAATACTTTCTGATAATCTTTCCTCTATGAGATGTAGACTTTATGAATTTAGTAGTTGATTGACTACAGTTTTACAGTTACCTATTATCGTAACTTCTATGCTAACAGTTTCTTCTAGCTTGTGGACATCTCTTCCAGATATTTGCGTCTTAATTAACATTGATTTGAAAAATCAAAATGTAGTATCAATCGTTATCTACTGTTTTCCTAATTCTTGTTCATTCATTGTCTTTTCACCTAAATAATGTATATTTTTTATATTCTCTAACACTCAGTAATCCACCTTCTGTCTTTAATTACTTGCGATTAAATAAACATGTAAAATTGAGTCACACATCCCCGCTATCTATCTATCTATCTATCTATCTATCTATCTATCTATCTATCTATTCTACCATATAATATCCGTTATGTTTATCCAAAACTATAATACATTTAATCATCTCGGTGATTCGAAGACAAAGATCATATTTTGAAGCAGATGCGTAAATGCACGTGAATGTAACTAGTACCCCTAGATGACTGGAGAATTGAATATTTTTTGTGAGATATATAAAAGAATATTTATTATCTAGAGTGACGTGCAAAAGTATCCATAATGTGCAAACAAATTTCACTCAATGTAATTAGCTTTTCATTTATCCAAACGAATATTTTTTTTATATAAAACAGTTAGAATTTGATGTCAGACGACGTAAATATTCAAATAACCCATTTCAAGAGCCATCTTCAACAAAAGACGTGGCTAAAAGTGCTTTGAATCTAAAAGTGGACATCTGATTTGGATGAGAGTCAGTAAAGTCACGTATCTTGAAACACATCAAAAGCATGGTAACTTCTCACGGAATTAATGATATTAGAAACTTGGAAATGTGCAAGAAATGCTCAATAATTAGGAGACAACTGTTAATCTAAGTTCTGAGGAGAAAATCTTTTGAGTTGATGCAGCTTTAAACGAAATATTATTTTACAAGATTAGACAAAACGTTGGTGTCCAAGTTAACACCAATGATACGAAACAACTTGTTAGGCTATGGGTAATGGCTAACTAGCCAAAATAAGAGCATTTCCTTAATCACTTAGTAATCTATCTAGACTTTCCCTTCCTATAGGTCTAATTATCTATTTATATAGATAGGTGGAGAGATACGAAGGGTAAGAATAAGATAAGATAGATAGATAGATAGATAGATAGATAGATAGATAGATAGATAGATAGATAGATAGATAGTTCATAAATGTATAGTTAACTTCAAAACTAGAAATGGATAGTTAATAAAAGATAGATGATAGATAGATAGATAGATAGATAGATAGATAGATAGATAGATATGGACAGACTGATATAGATAGATAGATAGATAGATAGATAGATAGATATGTTCATAAATGTATAGTTAGCTCAAAAGTATATCAAGGGAAATATATATATGACATAAAAATAGGCAAGACATGTCACTGTCTGTCTGTATGGCTACAATGCTGTATATATATATGTATGTATGTATGTGTGTGTGTGTGCTTTCTGTGTGTACGTGTGTGTGTGTTTCTTTTTTAAATTTCTGTTTTTGAAATTTCATTTTGTCTGTATCAATCAAAAATAACTTTGAAAGGAAACATCTTTATTTTCTCTGCTGCCGAAATCCGCCCACAAACACCGGGTTCTTTCTTTGTCTGCTTTAGCATATCGTTGATTTGCTGATGAAGCCTTCCCCGAGGCGAAAAATATCACGGTACCTAAAGAGAGGAAATATCTATCCTCCAAACAAACTTGATTCTGCTGTATTTTCACCATTAAACTGTTCACGATGTTTTTTTTATTATTGTGTATAGTACAAACCTAACGCGCACTCATTTATACTGACCTGTTTAGTTGTTGATGTTGTCCTGACTTTTCGATATCTATCTATCTATCTATCTATCTATCTATCTATCTATCTATCTATCTATCTATATATATATATATATATATGTGTGTGTGTGTGTGTGTGTGTGTGTGTGTGTGTGTGTGTGTGTGTGTGTGTGTATAATTTTATTAAACATTTAGACGGGGAAGCGTATGCTTTTTGCCTTCTTCAGGTTAAAATGATAGAAAAACAAAATTGAGTGAGTTGGTATCACTGAGGATTAGTAGGCATCATAAATCAAATTATTTAATTTGTTGTTTTATTTATATCTGTATTATTTATTTCATATTTTAGAATTTTAATGAATTTTTACACACACACACACACACACACACACATATATATATATATATATATATATATGTTTATCCAGGTGAAGCGGTTTTATTAATTTGAGTACCACGGCATTCATTTTATTACAAACAGTGCTCAATATAATAAATATTATAAAGCTTAATATAATCATATAGCTATATGTATCTTATTTTATTTAGTGTTTTTTTAATCCATATTCTAATCTGTATATTTTGCAATACCCACATATGACATTTATCTCATTGCACTTATTTAATAGATTTTTATTCTTAAGTGATTTAATAAAATATACATTTTTCATATAGTCATAATGAGCATAGTTCATTTAAGGACTGACATGTTTTAGCTTCTTTTACAATTTGCCACTTTATTGTGGGTGTTTTTGTTTTTGTTTTTTGTTTTTGTTTTTTGTTTCCGTTAGATACTAATAATATTTCGATAAGGATGTTCTATTTTTGACTTGTTATTATTAAAAGAAGACGTGTGCTGGTAAATTCGTTGTCTTAGAGTATTCTGAGTACTTCCTATATACTTTTTTACATCATTGGGGTTTTCCTTTGAATATATTTCGCATTGATAGAATATTGATCTGTTAGGCACTTGTTTTCTAACGGCCAAATTTCAAAATGAATTTTCGCTCTGGTTAGTTAAAAGGAACACACATATAAATTTTATATCTTCCCACATATATCAATAGCAAATCAAGGGTTTTTGTATTTAAATGGAAATCATTTGTACAACCAACATCAAACATTGCCTGATGAAGAGAATCTATCTCAAAACATAGAAATTTCCATGTTGCAATTTACAATTAATTCATATATATATATATATATATAGATAGATAGATAGATAGATAGATAGATAGATAGATAGAGAGAGAGAGGCTTGATTAAAACCTCGTTTAGACTGGAGGACATTCGTGGTCGAGCGGTCTAAGACGTTGCCAGATCATATGGTATATTCCTCTATGTAGAAAGAGGTCGCAGGTTCGAAACTTGCCGAATGACACCCATATCCTTAATAAAATTAATATTCAATATTCAAACAATTCATTTTATATATATATATTCTTACAAACACGCGTATATACATTCAATCCCACAAAAGAGCACACATGTATTACAGCCTTTTTTGTATACTTGTACACATACATGTATACATACAGATGTCTATCGATATATACCCCTACATACATATCTTCACAGACGCATTTTTGCATCATAGAGTTTTTTATGTATAGTTGTACACATATTTACATACATATAATTGTTTGTTTTTTATACATACCTGCACACTTATGTATGTATATGTGACATTTCTTCTACACACACACACACACTCACACACATACACACAACATTTATGTGTCAGTGCTGTGGGATCGATACTCTAACCAATTAGAATCGAATATTTCGAATTATAATTTTCGAGATTCATTTCAAAATTATTTTTAACACATTTTTTGTTCAAATATGTCTTATTTCGTTCCGGATATTGACTCGGAACGACAAAGCAGGGAGCCGAGTTTGAATTCCAGTCGTATTCCTTGCATTCACTTACGCAGAAATACTCTTGGAGAAGGTATTAATCCGTCTCTTCCCTCCAGTTATGGATTAAATAATAGGACAAATTGAATTCTATAGCCTTGGCTGGCAATCAAAACAATGACAGAAAGCAATGGCAACCTACTCCGAGATAATCTTCTGCCCGGTCAGTCATGTCTTTTTCAAGACATGTTCGCCCAAAGCGTGTATCACGTATGGCACTTAAGTGACTTAACTGATGTCCTAACTGACTATCAGCTGTTGGATATCGTCTCTCGAATCTATTTACCCGGATCAGCTTAGTAGTGTACATACCTTCAGTTTTCAAATTTCGCCCGCATCAATATATATCAATGAAATAATTTGTCATATGTTTATTTTGTGTCGAAAAGTCACCCTGGATGTAAAGTGCGTGGATAGATGGACAGAAAAGAGGAGAAAAATGGACGCCATCGAATTTTAATCTAATGTTTTCATTCTTTGTAATTGACTGTCAAATGTGTGGGTTCACGCATGCGCAAAAGAAAAAGAAGAGCAGTTACTATATTTTCAGAGCTTACTCTTTAGCAACTAATAAATCATTTCTTGACGCGACACTATCTTCCTGATCAGGTGTCACCGTCAAAGAACGTATGGCACGTAATTAGAAGTTACTTTAGCAATTATCTTTTTCTTTCAATAAATTTTAACAGATATAGCAAGAAAATTATTTTTTTATTTTATTTTGGAACAGGTTATTGTATTTCACCGTAAATCTCTAACTTGCAATGCTAATTCGTTTATTATTACTATTGTTGTAGTCGTCGTTGTTAAAAGAACACTAACCATGAAAAAAATGACAGGTTTATTCGAGTACGGCTCGCAGTTTAATTCTGTTGTCAATTTTTCAGTGTGTTTTGTCTATGATCAAAATATTTATATTCCAACCTATGGTTAGTGTAATATTTTTTACACTCTGTCTAACTTAGTATTTACTAGTTTATTTGTTGCCGTGTTGTTCATCCAGCAAAACATTCCTCTGGTTACAAAGATTGGGCGCACGCTTCGCAGGGAAACAACTTAAATTTTTAAGAGCGTAACTTAGAAATGAGTTATTAATAGGGGAGTTTTTATAGTGAGTATAGATGTGTGTGCGATGTAATACATACGTTGCATATACAGTACCCATACATAAAACTACAGTGTGTGTACATATTTACAGTACATATGTAACTACACACACACACACACACACACACACACACACACACACACACAAATATATATATATATATATTACGGAAATTTAGTAAGATTATCAAAATGGTTTTTTGAAATTATTTGTTTGAACATTATTTTTTGATCGATACTAGTATTCGTATTAAATAATGTTCAAACAACTATATATATATATATATATATATATATATATATATATATATATATATATCCGCGTGAATACAGAATGAAGAAAGAATTTTTACAGCGCCCAAAAAATTAATTTAAAACAGTGCTCGATATATAATGCATAGAGCTGTGACTATTTATTATAAATTATATTTTAGAACATGTACATAATTTTTTTATATATCCACTACAAATGGTACATTTGTTTCGACATTGAAACATATATTTATATATATATCTTTTCACCCCTAGCAAGGTAGTACCGTCACTGGTTAGCAGTAGAAACAGAGAGAAGAGTGAAAAGAAAAAACCGGTAGAGAGGATGTCGAAGAAAGGAAAAGAGAGGTATTAGTAAAGAAGATAGATTGACGTTGTACTTAAATCTTTAAAGATTGCAGTTATCAGGAAGAGCAAACATGGGAGAGGGGGTTCCACAGGCGGGAAATACAAGAAAACTGTTAAAGAAGAAGTGAAGGTTACATTTGCCTATTTTGACGGTAAAAGGGTGGGACCTAGTTGCCAATCTAGTTGCGCGAGTAAATTCATGAGGGCGAGACACCAGATAATATAGCTCGTTAGGAAGCACTAAAATTTACATGCCATTTCTTACACCAATCCATCACAGATTGGAGGTCCTTTCCGAGAGTAAAAGTGAGATTTACTTTGTCAGCCCTGGCCGATTTCATATTGTGACAGGATGGTGTTATATGCATAGATGTTTAGTCTAGAATATCATTGATGAAGATCAGAGAAAGAGTAGAACCTTGGATAAATTTTAGAGAAACACCCGTGTTCACGTGAAAGGATTTGAAAGCATGTCCATTTAGAGCGACCATTATTTTACGATTCGACAGACATGATTGAATTAAATTGAACACCGTCCAGTTAGATAGTAGTGCTGTACCTTGAGCAGAAACCCAGCATACCAAACACTGTAAAAATCTCTCGAGATATCCAGAGCATTGCCCGTGTTTCGCCTTTCTTATCAAGGGCCTGGTATATGTATTTGGTGATGGCTGTTAGAATATCAGCAGTAGTCCTGGCAAAACGGAAGCCGTACAGCGAATAAGCAGTTAGATGTAAGATGTTGCATCATTTCAGCATTGATAATAGCCTCAAACACATTGCCAAAAATCGGAAAGAGGCTGATAGAGTGATAGAAGGGTCAGAAGGCTATCCAGAGTTTTTAAAAATAGGCACTCAAGAGAAGGAATTCCAACAACCTGGGAAACAAGAAACAGCATAGCAATATTTATAGAGTTTGGAGACGACAAGAGAGGGTTCAGGGGCATATTTCTTTAGGACGATAACTGGAACTTCATCACATCCAGTTGCTTTATGGGGGTAAACCTTTAAAATGTTAGAGATCAGAGACGGAGTTATATAGACATCATTCAGTTGAGCCTCAGTTCTAGCTGGGGAGTTGGGTGTGGACAAATTGTGATGATGCTTTATGTTAAGTTTCTTGTTTGTTTTTTTCAGTTGTTTATTGGCAGAAAAGTATTTGAGGCAAGGAGATTTTTGTCATGAAGTGCTCAATATCGACATAAAGCGTTAACAGAATTAATGTGCGAAAGTTTGTCACTTAACTGAGCAGACTTACGATGACTTTGGACTTTCGTGTGGGCATTATAGTGATCTTTTCACTCTTCAGGGGTTTCATCAGAAAAAAACCGCAACCATTTCCCCAGAGTGCACAACTGACGGACGAGAGCGTAATCATCTCCAGACAGTCCTATTTTGCTGTATCACAGCTCATCAGTACGATTAAACATCCGATTGCTTTTAGCCAGGATTGAAACGCGAACGATTTGACATCAGTCGGCGAAAGGTGGAGGATGGCAGATTTTTGCGTGTTTATACACAATGTAAACAAACTTCAGTAGCCAAGAGGGTTCAATTCATTGCTGGAGAACCATAAGTCAATAGCGATGCGTATCTACTGATTTTATAGTCTACCATTTCTCCAGAGTGATCAATTTATGAGGAAGATCGTAAATTATAAATTAGTAAGACAGCATTTGTATTAATATTTTTAAATTCTAAAATTTAATGATGTATATGCAGTTTCAATTTTTTAAAATTTATTTAATGACCTTTTAATATTCTTCCATGAAAAGAGTTCACTTTTTGAAAAATAAGAATAATAATGTTACATTAGTTTGGAGATGCTTAATTTTGGGAACCACTAGCATAATGAATATATATATATATATATATATATATATATATATATATATATATTGTCATCCGCAGACAGATCCGCCCCGCTGCATTACAGCTCCTCAGCACGGTTAGACTCTGATTGCTTTTTAACCCAGGATTGAAACCCGACCGAATCGGCGTCAGTCGGCGACTCCACCTCCGGGCTATGGGCGTTCGGTGGAAGAAGTCAGACTTTTTTAGCGCGTATATTATCATTATACGCGCCCAATAGCCAGAGTACTCTAATTCATTTTACTGAATGAGCGATGCGTATATATATATATATATATATATATATATATATATATATATGCATGCTAACTAAATGGTCAAACTCAAATAAAATTCAATGGGGAAGATTATATAGAGGATTACGTAAAGATTATATAGAGGATTACGTAAATAGAGAAAAGTTAAGGGAATAAAAATGGTGAAACTTGTGGAAAAGATCCACTTGTTTATGATTATATATGAACATGATTAAAGTTCATGGATTTTCGACAATGTTTTCGAGATGATAATAATTTTCTAATACAAGCGTTACTCTTTAACCCATTGGAAGGAAGACAATGGGTGGATTCATATTTTTCTCATGTAAGTGAATGCAAAGAATCAGACTGGAATTCGAACTCGTCTCTACGATGTCATATTCCAGCTGCTATTAATTACATCATCCGCACTTCCAAGATTAGAGCATCTGATCTGATATTCCCGAGCGGTCACCCGTCTAGTTACTGACCAGGTACAGCGTTGCTTAACTAGGTAATCGGATGAGAACCGATGTCTTAACGTGATATGGTTCCATGCTTATGAGATACTGATAACGATTAAAACCAAGATTCGCACACACACGCACATATATATTTATATCATTTGTTTCTGATGAAGGACCGAGGGCGGTTTGAAATATAAAATATAATAGAAGAAATAAACAAATACTGTCAAAAAACACATTTTCAAACTCAAAACTTTTTATTTTTTCACAAGTATTTCATTGTTTTATCTGACAGTTTTATTTTTTCAAACATTATCTTTGCTGAATACCCGTATTTTAGTTGAGCTTAAACTGTGTTTATTATTTCTACCAACCTGAAAACTATAAATATTAAAAAAAAAAAAAGAAAAGAAACATACGCCCTTCAGCAGGATTTGAATCTGTCTTCTCTTGCATAGAAAAAATAAGAATCTGATTTGGCGTCTTCATAATCAAACAAGGTTCTGTTTGCCTTAAAAACACACTCACTTGTTCAGACTTTCTGCTCAGTTTTCAAACTCGAACTGTAATCAAAGCAATTTCGGAAGAATTAATGGATTTTATTTTTGATATATTTTTATTATTTCACATGTTATTCTTATTAGATAGCCGTATTTTAGTAATTTGGAAAAAAAGTTTATCTTGCCTCATGGCCTGCGCAATCGAGAAAAACCTAAAAAAAATGAAAATGTACCCGCCGGCAGGATTCGAACCTGCATCCACTTTTTAAGAGAAAACCACGTGTGACCCACCGTGTTCTGACCACTTGGCTACAAAGAACTTAGCCTGAGCATGTATTCAAATACAGGTATTCACGCTAATATTTTAAAGAAAGTTTTGAAATCAGTCAGTCAGTTAAAGTGCCATACGTGATACACGCTTAGGCGATCATGTCTCGAAAGAAACATGACTGACTGGGCAGAAAATTATCCCGCAGTAGGTCGCCATTGCTTCTGCGGTAGACTGGTTGCCGACCAAGGCTATAGAACCCAATCTGTCCTGTTATTTAACCCATAACTGGAAGGAAGAGACGGATTAATACCTTTCCTAAGGGCATTTGCGCGTAAGTGAATACAATGGATTCAACTGGAATTCGAACTCGGCTCCCCGGTTTCTCGTTCCGAGTCAATATCCACTGTACCACAACGCACATTTGAAATCAACTCTTCTTTTAAGCCACATTCTGGTCAAAAATGTTTTTTTTGGTTTCGGCATTACTTCAAATGGGTTGTGCGTTGTGGTGCAGTGGATATCGGCTTGGAAGCCGAGTTTGAATTCCAACTTAATTCTTTGCATTTACTTACGCGCAAATAACGTTGGGAAAGGTATTAATCCGCCTCTTTCATCCACTTATGGGTTAAATAATAGAACAGACTTAGTTTTATAGCCCAAGTCGGCAACCAGTCTACCGCAGAAAGTAATGGCAACCTACTGCGGCATAATTCTGCTCAGTCAGTCATGTCTCGAAAGAGACATGATCGCCCAAAGCGTGTATCACGTATGGCACTTAACTGACTGATTACTTCAAAATGATCTAACCTCAGCTGGAATGTTGTTAAAGTATTACAATTTATAAGCATTAAAGTGTTTTGTGGTGAAAAGCAGAGACAAGGTGAAATCCACCTACACACTAGATGAACTTACACACTAGATGAACTTTGCCTTAATCAAGCAAAAGAAGAAAGAGATTTCGCATATTCGAGTTATTTATTTTCAAGATCATATTTCTGATATCAGAAAGAATGCTAAAAATAGACATGATCAAACGTTATTTTATGAATCCGACTCCAGAAATGGTTAAAAGAAAACCTTTAGACTGCATACACAAATAGAACCCTGTTATCTGGAGCCTAAACTACAAATAAAGATATCGACTTACTGCCATCTGCCCAAGTCAAGGGCTTTAACATTGCTGTCTTCTACTTCCGCTGGGTCCGGACAAACAACGAGGAACATGTATATATAAAAATATAATCTTATATTTTATTGTTCGACGCTTGTGTTGAACCGAAGGGCAGCCGGAGAGAGATCGCACATATGAAGGAATCCCCGGGAGTCGTTAGACATTCTCTCTCAATTCAACCAAAAATTCTAGACTTTCTATATAGTCTTAAAACTTTCACACCTTTTTCTTTTTTGGGTTGTCGCTTTGTTCATTTTATCTATGAACGGATGTATGTCAAGTACAACCGGCTGTCCATTGCTCTCTAAAAAAAAGCAAACGTAAACCTCGTTTGCTTTTCTTTTTTTTTTTCGTTTCACTTTGTTGACATCGTCTACGGCCGGATATATATGTCACCCACCCTTGTCTATTGTTGACTTTACCTACGACCGAGTGTACATATCAGTTGCAGCCGTTGTTTAAGTTAATAAATTACAATTGCTACAGGCAAAATCAAGCCACGCTCCTTTCAATGTAGACACCATTTTAATTATTAGTATCAGGTTTCCAGAATCTTAACAGGTAGTTACACAAATGGAAGTGACAATTTTTCTCATCTTCTCAAAACCGTTTACTTATCAGTGTGACGTTTCCAGAATTTTGACCAGTTTTACAAAAATGGAAGTGACAATTTTTCTCATCTTCTCAAACGCGTGGTCACTGAAGCAAATTGATAAAACAACACTCGAAAACAGTTTCAAAAATCAATTTCTTTGTCCTGAAAATAATTGATACTTAGAACTCTTTACCTGTGGTTGTGTTGTTAATGCATCAATGCTGGTGACTCTCAAGAACAAACTTAATGAAATATATTTCTGTTACTCGATAGAAATATAATTAACATCAAAAGCATGACCGACAGAAGTAAGGTTGACATCGAAGGCACGAAATATAAACAGAAGCGACAGAAGTGTGATTGCATCAAAGGAAGTCAGGTTCAAAGATAATAGTCAGCAAAAATGATTGATAGATGTGCCTAACTATAGATGACACAATTAAGCGTAAATTCTAAAAGGCAAACGACGTGTATATTTCACTTTATATAAGATCTTTCTTCTAGCCGAAAGAGAACACCGACAGAAGATCGAGAGATCGCAGAGAAAACAACATCCGAAAATCAACGACTCCCGACAACTCCTTCGTATGTGCAGGATTTCCTCTGACTACTCTTCCACACAAACCGACGAAGAATACAAATATAAGTTTATATTTCTATATATACGTGTTGGGCGTTTTTCGTTTATCGGCCAAGACGATTGTTATTTCCAACATCAGCAGAGGCAGTATATAACGTGAGAATCCTTGCTTAAATGTGCTGAAAAAGCAGAGCTGGTGTAAGGGTTTCGTACCCCCACTGAATCTATTATACGAAGTCCCCCACTCTACTATATTATATAACGTAAATTTATTTTGACCTGATTATGTACATTAATGAATTCTATGCAATAAAGGTGAACAATTCAAGTAGAAAAATGGAAAATGAACACAACGTATCTAAACACAACTTCTGGACACTATCTTAAATAAGTCAACAAGGTTTTGTGGTGATTTTTAAATTCAACTTAAGATTTTCTTGACCAAAAATTCAATACTTCGAACTCTTCAACATTGTGGATAAAAATAGTGAATTCTATATGTTGTTTTTCGAGATCTAGCATGAGCAAAATAAATTCCCGGATGTGAACGAAAAGCAGAACAACATAAACATACAAGATAATTATTCATCCTAATGAATGATTATCGCATAAAATTATAATAATTGTAAAAACATTAATTGACATGTGTATATATAAATGTTTTTTTCAGCTCAATTTGCTTTTCTTGATTTTATAATCATTTTTTGACTTATAGTGGGCTATCTACCACAAGGCCAAATTCCGTTAACCTGCAACAGTATACAACTAGCCTTCACTACAACTAAAAAAAGAATATATAAGCAACCCACTATAAAAGACAAAGGAAATGAGAATAATTTAAGGAAAAAGATCAGAAGATAAACGGCCACAAAAAAAAAAACAGGAAATAGAATAAATAATCAATTTATCAATTCGATTTTTCATCAATTTCATCAGGTGAAGGATTAATTTGCCTTCTCAAATCGATAACAACGACTCAACTCAAGAAATACTCAAAATTAGATTCGACTAATTTTGACACTGCATTTTTTGACGATTTTTCTTTATTGTTTACTGCCAAAATAAAAAAATGAAAAGCAATATTGGTAACGTCAATCTGTTACAGTAAGTCATTTTACAGGCCGATAGAAACGCTACATTCCTCTTGGGACATTATTCACTTCAAAGAAATATGTATGTAAGAGAAAGATCTTTCTATTATTTTATCGTCCACAACAAACGAAAATTCAAATACGAGAAACTGTTACTAAATATTTACTCAACGAATATTCGACCGGTGCCAGACATCAACATGGCTCGACGTTGATGATTAATTAAGGGACGAATAAGGTCCGTTATCATGTGGTAGGAGTGGTCACCACTGTAGTTGTAGGGACAGTCAGCTATGTCTGGTACAAGACCAATTCACTAACACAGCCGGCTCTCCCAACAACATAGGTTTTATAAGAATTATCAAAAAGTTTTCAGAATGTAGATTTGTGAAAGAATAAAAGTATATCTCTTTGTATGTTTAAATAGAAATTTATTAATAGAACAGAATAACAAGAATTTATAGAGTTAAATATTCAGTAAAAAACAGTAGTAAGAAGATAAGGATATCAGGAATTCGTAAAAGTAATTCGTGTGTATGTAGGTATGAGCGTTATCGTTGGGTAGGAATGCCTTTGAAGCAATCTCTTGGCCTGAAAGGGTTCCGTTCAGTTATCAAGTATAAAAAAAGACAGACGAGTGAACGATAAAAAGTAAGGAGGTGAGAGAGAAAGATAGCGACAATAATAAAGATCGCTTGGCGTTTGTCAAGGAACGTGTTACTTACACTAGCCATCTCTCTGGCGACAGGCGAACTTGTCCGTCTTTTATTTCGTTTTTGGGGCTCGAAAAGATCATTTGGGAATTCACTCAAGGATGTGATTCTGGCCTTTCCATTATACGACGAACAAATCTCGCGTCAGTTCGCGAAAAGTTCCGTAAAAGAAAATGTTTCTGAGAATTGAAGATTATTTTAATTTTGTTTTAGAAATTTCCTAGTTTTATATTGGCCGAAAAACATTTCGCATTAAGGTGTGAAATTTTACGCGTTTTGTTTTGGATTCGCTTTTGTGAATGTGTTAAAAAAAGTTTGTAAATTCGAGTCTTTCTTAATTTCTAACAAAAT
This sequence comes from Ascarosepion bandense, assembly GCA_037127315.1. NCBI lineage: Eukaryota > Metazoa > Mollusca > Cephalopoda > Sepiida > Sepiidae > Ascarosepion > Ascarosepion bandense. The sequence goes on from JBBBDQ010001692.1 coordinate 442,179, forward strand.
CAATGAGTCAGTGTTTAACATTTGAATATTAAAACTAGATCTTGTTTTGTTCGCTACAATCATACGGGGCATTTGAACACTTGTAGTGAGCAGACATTTTTCGAATTTCTCTTAGACATGAACAAAATACTGTTAACGTAAAAAGACAGGGAGTTAACATCGTTCAAAGTGGTGGAGGCAAGCAAGAAGAGTCTTCAACAGACGTACTTTTATTTACGAATAATTTAGATAATTAATAGATTTTATGATTAATTAAAAAATGAGTGATATTTCTCCATTTGCTGCTCTTCTCTTTCTCTCTTCCACTCTCTCCTCTCATTCTTCGTTCTCTCTCTCTCTTTTCCCCCTTCTCTCTCTTTCTCTCTTCTCGCTTTTCCCTTCTCTTCCTTATGTCTCTTTTCACCTGCCTCTCTCTCTCTCTCTCTCTCTCTCTCTCTATATATATATATATATATATATATATATTAATAATAATAATAATAATAAAACCGACTCTGTCCGTATCCTAATCTTAAAATATTACACAAGAATCTTTTAAAGACTATGAATAAACAACAGAATCTAACTCCGTTACCGTCCTCGGCTATAGAGCTTTGGACAAAGAGGGGGAAAAAAAGAAAACTGCGTAGGACCGACAATGCATACGGTTCTTCACAGTAAAGAAAAAAACCCTCGAACGGAACGAACCACCAGGAAAGAAAAGTGCTCGATACTAAACTAACCAAAAAGTGTTAACAAAAAGGCAGTTACGCAGAGCAAAAACACACGAAAAAAATCGCAAGATCGCCAAGACCTACCGCGGTTTCGCACAACGGCTCGTCATATATATATATATATATATACATACTATATGCAGAGATGATTCATCAAAGTGTCACGGGTCCTGTGAAACCACTCGATAATGCACTGAAACAATCGTACATACAAACAAAATGAATAACAGAATATAGGTTATCTCAAATATTGAGAAAGATTAGAGGGCGCGCTAAGCTGAAAGTCAAACATATTTTTTCATAATTTAGAAAAAAAACTGATATTTTAAGTATGTTAATTATAGATATCGACTCGGACAAATCGGTGGAGCCGAATTTGAATTCCACTTGAATTCCTTGCATTCACTTACGCACAAATACCCTTGCAAAGGTATTAATCTGACTCTTCTCTCCAGTTATGGGTTAAACAATAGGACAGATTGGGTTCTATAGCCTTGGCTGGCAACCAGCGTAACGCAGAAAGCAATGTCAACCTACTGCGGAACAATCTTCTGCCCAGTCAGTCATGTCTCTTTCAAGACATGATCGCCCAGGCGTGTATTTATTTTTTTTGGTATTATACTGAGCCCTTATTGCTTATTGCTGCATCTACATACACACACGCACACAAATTTATATATATATATATATATATATATTGATTGTTTAATAATTAGTTTTTGATCCTAATAGGGTTAGACAAGTACACATTTGTATTAAAAGTATTCTATACAATTATATTGTAGAACTTTTGAGTATTGTCTATTTTTAAACGAGTTATTTCGCTATTATATCTATAACCTTTCTCAATATTTTACCTATATTCTGTTATTCGTTTTGTTTGTATGTACGATTGTTTCAGTGCTTTATTCAAGATCGAAGTTTAGAATCTCGCTGGACCTTCTTGGGTTTATAATCAAAACAACAGAAATAAAGATATTGATTCAACTGATTAATCATATAATGAAAACATTTTAGCATCAAACAAATTTCTGGGATTTTACGAGTATATTGGGTTTACTGTTTTATGCCTGGATTTCTCATCGGAGGACACAATTTAAACAACCTAAGGTACGCAGATGATACAGTGCTGGTAGCAAACACAGAAAGGAAATTATAAGACCTCCTACAGAAGGTAGCTAAAGAGAGTCACAAAAAAGGATTACAAATAAACGGCAAGAAAACTGAACGCATGGTCATCTGCAAAAAGAGCAGCCCAAAATGCTAAAGGGGAGGGTATTAAAATCAAGCAGGTACAAAAATTTAAATACCTGGGAAGTGTTCTAACAGAAGACAGAAAGTGCGACACAGAGATCCGAAGGCGAATCGGCATGGTGTAAGAAGCATTCCAGAAATTGAGTAAAGTATTAAGAAACAGGAAAACTTTTACTAGAAACAAAGAGTACTGGATTGCTATGTGATGTCAGCTGTTCAATATGGCAGTGAATGCTAGACATTATCATCAAAGATGAAGAAAAAACTCGAAGCTACTAAAATGTAGTTCTACAGAAGGATGCTGCGAATATCATGGATCGAGCATGTGAGCAATGATGAGGTTTTGGAAAAGATGGAAACGAAAAGAAAATTAATATAGAGCATCAGGAAGAGACACTTAAAAATCCTGGGACATGCAATGAGGAAGAAGGGCTTGGAGAACCTGATACTAACAGGTTAGACAGACGGATAAAGAAACAGAGGAAAGCAGAGAATATCATATTTGAATGGCCTGAGCAGATGGATGACAGAACGGGGGTTTCGTGGTGTAACAGTAGAATACGAGCTAAAAGCCACCAGGGATAGGGAGACATGGAAAGCCATGATCGCCTACGTCCTGAAAGGACAGGGCACATAAATGGAGAAGAATGTTTTGTTTATAAATGATCGTTTGATTGTTATTGCTGTTGATGATAATTCAGTGCCGCCTTTACGCGAACTCGCCCAGTTTGTGATCATTTAGGTAAACTTTTCTTCTATACAAGACATTTTTCCCAAGGACGATACAATCGGATTATCTTTCCTTAGAGGATGACAAGGAAAATGTATCTTTGTGATTTGTCTTCAGTTCAGAAACCTGTTTGCCTTGGAATCAGGTCGAACGAGTCGCTGCGGTATATTACATCCCAGATTGCAAATGGACGGTAATTTTCGTAGACTAGTTAATTTGAAGACTTGCTTTGCGATTTTAATGGAATCACTTTTTAAGAAATGGTCTTCCAAACTGTTCTCTGATCTTCAAACACTTACCGCAAGTTGTGGAGTAAAAATCAATACGCTTGAGTTAAAAGGATTTCGCTGAAACCAAAAGACGACCTATAATTTGAGAATGTCGATTCTGATGAGATAGAGAGTAACGAAATTTAGTGTAAATAAACTATATTACCAAGATATCTTATCAGTATTCTTGTAAGTCAGCTCAAAAAAATCTATGCAGTATTTTTACATTGGATTATCGATACTTTAATCTCCGTGTTCGATAAATTTCTTTAATCTGAATCGGTTTAAACATTCGGATTCTAATCCTATATCAAATTCCAAGATGATCTCTAAGCTAATATCTGTCATTAATAAAAGTTCTCTGCTGCTATAGAATTATTCCCTTAATTGGTCTGGTAAAGAAGATTTTTCTTTTCGCACCTAAAAACAACGTGTTTAAAACAGGTTGTATGGAATGGGTGATATTTATCGAATAGCTCAGTTAATAAAACAAAATATATTGATCAAAAGGCAAATCGAAGGAGTGAAAAAATGGTAGACTGGAATTAATAAAAAGTTATCTGCTGTGATGATCTATGAACAACCATATGTGCCATTTAGGGTTTGCTCACTTCTAAACTGATAAAATAAATAGTAAGTAAAAAAGTAATCGATTATCGGGTTGTTTTTTTTCTTTTCTTTCAAGACGATAACAAACAGCGTTTTATATCGATATCTGCGTTAAAACGAACCGTCAAGGATATTCTGTAAAATCTGCAAAGTTGAAAGAGTCTCCAAGATTAGAGTAATTAATTATTATTATTTTTCCCTGTTTTGTTTAGCTTCAGGATTTGGCAAATCATGAACCTCCACAACTTCCTATCCTTTGTAGGTCTCAGAAATGTTTGTCTTTTCATTCAACTCAGGTTCTGTTTTGTTATCCAGCTACAGGACGCGATGGGTAAATTGTCGCCATTTTTTATTATTAATTTTGCGCATGCGCGTTTTTTAATTTTATCGACTACACGGTAGAATAGGGTCAGTTAGGCACCGTTTGTAAAAAAGAGAGCATCATGACAAAATTCACTCCTCAAAGATTTTGGAAACGGCATTCTGTACTGCTTAGGATTCGCGACGGAAGCTTCAATAACAACATTTCTGTGTGTTTGGGCATCAATATGATTACATGATGACATGAACTGGAAAGAGTTGAGTGAGTCTAATGGTGATTACGAAGGTTCTTGCAGTGATCACTTGTGATGGCAACATTAGGCCTCCATTTAGCTTCCCACGGAGCTTCGTACTCAACACAAGATCCTACATTAAAAACTTTGATGAAGTAATGCTGTCCTGGGTCAAGGCGGTGACTACTGGTTTTACAGTGTCTGGCAACAGGACTCTGCACCATGCCACACAAGCAGGAAAACAAAGTCACGGCTGGCAGACAATTTCTGTGTCCACATCACGGAAAGAAAGAAAGAAATAAAGAAAGAAAAGAGAAAATTAAGAAAGTGAGGAAGAGCAAAGCTAACGTAAAGAGGGATCTAAGAATTTAAGTAAGTACTTTTTCTCTGACAGCATGTAGTCATTAAATCTCTTTTTTGTTAATTAGATTAGAAATATTTACATGGTTTAAGAAGACGAGTTTTTTTTTTCTAAAATTAATTATAAAGTTCCTATGCTTACATAAGCCATCATTAGAGTGGTTACAGCCTGTTAACATAAAGACATCCGCCATCAAAGATTTATGTTAATGTCTTGTAACTACAAACTGAAGATGGCTCAAATGAGTCGAAAGCTTAGAACCAGCATAACAAAACATTTCCAAATGTTGGACAATTTTTAAATTTATTTTTACCTGAAATTAAAGCCAAAATACGATGTTTAGAACGGTCCATAATAGACATTAATTTTCTGTTTTATTTACAATATATGTTTAGAAAATTATCTGCTGCCTCGATACAATATATATATATATATATATATATATATATATATATATATATATATATATATAACGTGTCTGCCTTAATTTTTCTTATACTTGCTCTCTCTATATGTATATACATATATATTTAGCGCTTTTTTATAGAGTTATCGTACCACAGTATGTACATAATACTCCTTTGGATTATTCTATACCCACACCGCATGCTGATATATATATATATATATATATATATAGAGAGAGAGAGAGAGAGAGAGAAGGAGAGAGAGAGAAAGAGGAAAGAATGGCAACCCGTGAAGACGGGGAGGATAAATTAAAAGATTTTATCTAATTAATATAAATTATCAATTAGATTAAAATAGAGAGCTCCGTGGATATTATCCAGAGCAAATATATTGAGATGAAAACTTAACACATTAATAAACGGTTATAAATTCAAGATTTCTTTCAACAACGTAAAGAAAAATCCTTACAATTGCCTCGTTCAGACCGTTAATGCATAAATAAATCTTAGTTTCACTCAGAATATTTTGAGAAAAAAAATAGTTTGGAGCAGAGGGATGTTTAAATCGGAAATAAATTGCAAAAAGAAATATCAAATCGCACACATAATACAATACAGAGTAAGGAAATATCGCACATAGATAAAACAATATACAAGAATTTATGCACACGCAGGAAGGGGCTTCGTGCACAGACATAATTAATCGCACAAACATTATTTAGAAAGGAAAACGCAAAAAAAGGGAAATAATGCATACAGATTTGAATAAGTGAAAAAAGAAGGGAAGAGAAAAAAGAAAACAAAAGACGAAAAGAAGACGAAGAGAAAAAAGAAGACGAAAAGAAAAAGGTGAGAAAAAAAGACGAAAAGAAGGCGAGGAGAAAAAAGAAGACGTAATGAAGGCGAGGAGAAAAAAGAAGACTTAATGAAGGCGAGCAGAAAAAAGAAGACGAAATGAAGGTGAGGAGAGGAAAGAAGACGAGGAGAAAAAAAAGGAGACGAAAAGAAGACGAGGAGAAAGAAGAAGACGAAAAGAAGGCGAGGAGAAAAAGAAGACGAACAGAAGACGAGGAGAAAAAAGAAGACGAAAAGATGAGGAGAAAAAAGAAGACGAACAGAAGACGAGGAGAAAAAAGAAGACGAATAGAAGACAAGGAGAAAAATAAATAAAGAAAAAGTGAACTGATCCATACATTGCTCAAATAATTCTGGATTTATTTATTTGCACGTATACAACTCTACCATCCGCCCGTTATTGCTGCCATATCTAGTCGGGTGCTCCTGCTATCCACTTAGGTATCCTCGACCAAATCCAACGGAGAATCTATAATGTGATCGATCCCGACTTGGCAGCTAGGATACAGTCGCTTTCTCACCGACGCAGTGTGGCTTCCCTGTGTCTCTTCTATAGATACTTTAACGGCTTCTGCTCCGATAAACTTTTACTGGTACCCTTATATATGAATTTCCTTGAGTAACAAGATTAGCAACTAGGTCCCACCTTTTTACTGTTAAACCAATAAATTGTAAACGCAAATTCTACTCTACCAGTGTCTTTTCTCGCACTTCCCGCCTGTGGAATTCCCTACCTCATACTTGCTTTCCCGACAGCTATAATCTCCAAGAATTTAAATGTAAAGTCAATAGTCATCTCCTGTCTCACTAACTTACATCCTCTCTCTTATGCTTTTTTCTCCATCCACCCCACACTCATCAGTATTCTCTTCCTTCTCCTAATCTCTTTCCTGACACCCCCCTGCAACCTCTCACTCCCCATAACTTTCCTCCTAAACAGTGGCAGTAAAATGCTTTGCTTGGAACGACACGATTATAAAAAATATGTGCTGAATTTTCTTTACAACGCGTTAAAATTTTCCTTCTCATGCACCTATGGCTTAGTGGGTAACGACTCCGACTGACACCAAATCGGTCGAGTTTCGATCCCGGCCAGATGCAAGTAGAAGTGTCTACCCACACTGATGAGCTGTGTTACAGCGAAACAGGCTTGTATGAACAGAGAAACATGCTAATATATATATATATATATATATATATATATATATATATATATATATATTGAGCAATCTTCAAGAATGCTACGCATCGTTCATTCAGGAATGAATTTGAAAACTCTCGGCTACTGACATACGTTTACATGGTATATCACACGCTAAAAGTCTGCCTTCTTCGACCAAGCGCCCATAGCTCAAAGATAGAATCACCGACTGATGTCAATTCGGTTGGGTTTCAATCCTGGCTAAAAGCAATTGGATGTCTAACCATACTGATGAGCTGCGATACGTCTGTCGCATGATTATATATATATATATATATATATATATATTGTGTGTATTTTGGCAGCATTTTTTCATTAATGCAGGTTTCATTGAATAATATAGACAAGTTTTGTCTATTAATTTTGTGTAGGATCCGTTCATAGCGTCTGATATACTTGATGGTGATGTCGTTAAAAGACAACAAAAAATCACAGTATTTGTTGAATTTTTTATCGGGTCTAAGCTTTCGGCTCACATAAGCCATTATCAAAGAGTAAATATTAACACACAGTAAACATAGAACATTTAAGTTATTAACAATAAAGAGAATTGAATTGAAAATATAAGTCCATCCCTACCGTGGCGGATGGCCGAAGACAGTGACAAAATAGTGGTGTTGCGGTCCCTGGTCTGATTACAGACATTTGAGTACGTTATTGGAAATATCGAAATTGATTGTATTCAAACCAGGTTTAAATTGTTTAATGTAGAGTGCTTCGAGGATTTTTAGTTTCTGTTTGTTATTTTCAAAAAAATGACAGAAGTCTTAGTACGATCTACGTGCTGGGTCATCAAATGAAAAGCTAAGAACGTGTAAACTAAAAACAACGATACAAGAAAATCGGAAAATAAAATTAAATTAAGAAAAAATGAGCAAATGATAAACACTCACCTAAAAAGTAACCAAAAGTTCTTGGACATCAAGACAGAGTAAAAAAGGTTCAAGAGAAACATGACGCCTCAGAAAGAAACAAAGTTCGAAACGCTACTTAAGAGTCACATTAAAATCAGTTTATTACTTCATAACAATATAAAACCGATCCCCCACTTTATGACCAGTAGAAGCTTTAATCATGATTCCAACTATTATATTCAGTCAGTCAGTAAAGAGACATGACTGACTGGGCAGAAGATTATCCCGCAGCTAGACCGGTTGCTAACCAAGGCAATAGTACTCAGTCAATGATGCTATTTAACCCATAGCTGGGGAAAGAAGATATAGATTTATAGCTTTCCCAAGGATTTGCGCGTAAGTGAATGTAACAAACCGGCTTAAATTCGAACTGGGTTCTTCGTTTTCTTATTCCGAGCCGATAGCTATAGATAGATTCAGTTAAATGACATACGTGATACACGCTTTGGGAGATCATGTCTCGAAAGAGACATGAGTGACTGGGCAGAAGATTATCCCGCAGTAGGTTGCCATTGCTTTCTGCAGTAGACTGGTTGCCAGCCAAGGTTATAGAACCCAATCTGTTTTGTTCTGTTGTTTAACCCATAACTGGAAGGAATAGACGGATTAATACCTTTTCCAAGGGTATTTGCGCGTAAGTCAATGCAAAGAATTCAACTGGAATTCGAACTCGGCACCCCGGTGTCGCGTTCTAAGTCGATATCCACTGCACCACAACGTACATCCGCAGCATAAGATGGATTACTCAGTATAAAATCAGTTGCATCCCCAACCAAATATGTCTTTTCTTGTATTTGCATTCTGGTATTTGCATACTTACATTAAAGCGGTGACTAGCGAGAAATTTTTTTTTCTGAATAAATCTTTCGGGATTAAATTATTAACGCTATTTCGAATCAGAAAACCGCTTCAAGACGTTTTTCATTATGGTTTCCGTGTTTGTTAAATTGAAAGAAAAACAATTTACTCTGCTTAAGTGTATATACGGCAGTAATGGTTTTTTTTTTTCTATCAGAGTTGCCAAGATAATATCGGACCAATCCATAGCCTTTCTCAGTTTGAATCAGTTACGCTTTCAGGCCATCAAACCTGCATAATAACATAATTAAAGGAATCGAGAGAAGCGGGAGAAAAAAAGGATGAAAAGGCTGTGTGAAGGTTGAAATTCAGGAGATAAATGGAGAGAAATGAAGTGAAAACCAGATGAAAGTAAAAATAAATAAATATGTAAACAGCATTAATAGCAAGGAAAGACAGATACAGGCGTAGACAGACTTGCTTCTTGAATTGACACTTGAGAATATAGTTGTTATATTAAACTTTGTAATAAACAAATCGAGCACATGAAACATACAATTTATCTAATCTATCTAAACTTATTTATAAATGGAACTTTGTCTATGTGTGTGTGTGTGTGTGTGTGTGTGTTTGTCTATGTGTGTGTCCGTTACCTATAGACTCCGAAACGGCTGAACCGATTTTCTCGAAAATTTACACAGTGTCTGCGTGTGTTCTTAGCTAGGTTTTGTGTCGAGGTACCCCCGATAAATATCCAAAATCGATAATCGAAAAACTCGGGTTATAGAAGGAATGGTCCGATTTTAATCAAGTTTGATACACTCAAAGACAAAGACATAAGAATCGATATTCAGAAGCTTCAAGGTTACAGTTCTTACAATAGTGCAGACAATTGATAATATATATATATATATATATATATAAGGTAAGATGTTTGTGTGTGTGTCTGTTTATCTGCCTGTATGTCTGTATTTTTATCAGCCCTTTTATTTTAGTTTTTGCATCGGGTTTGGCTCTAAGTAGGTATAATTGTAGTTCTTAGTCTCAGCCATGATACCATTTACTCAGAGGACTTATTTAGACTTCAAAATTCAGTTTACGACGACAAAAACTTATTTGATATCGATACCAGGAAATCAAAATTTGACTTACATCCATTCATTTTCTTTCAGTCTACGGTTTCGCTTTAACTGGAAACAACTATTGCTTTTTAGTCTTTCGTGTCAACATCCAAAGATTCAGAGCTCCAGGACCCTGGATTAGTTTTAAAGCTTTCATTAGACCCCAGCAACGCCGGGCTATACTGCTAGTATAACAAAAAATATTATAACGATCCTTATAGACTGGGTTCTATAGCCTTACATGGAATCCGGTCTAAGGGACGGACAACTATGAATTCAAAATTGGTTTGTGACGAAAGAGCTTCCGAAACAGGCATTGGTCTAGTGAAGAAAGTAAGTGTTACACTAGCAGCATAAAAACAGAATTTCTTAAAAGACGAATCAACTCCTCACATTCAACGGCTATTCATACCAAGTATTTGCTAAATAGCCTCACCAACCCTCAATTTTTCAAGAATGGTGAATACAATTAATCATTTGAAGACATGATGAATGATGGATGGTTTTTCTGCCAAGTAGGACGGATCTTGATTTTGATTGTGATTATTCCTTTTTCAGACGTGGCCTCCCTGTGTCTCTTCTATAAATACTTTCACGGCTTCTGCTCCAATGAACTTAGATCACTGCTGCCCCCTAGATACGAATTTGCACGAGAAACTAGATTAGCAACTAGATCCCACCCTTTTACAGTGAAACCGATAAAATGCAACCGCAACTTCTACTCCAACAGTTTCTTTTCTCGCACTTCCCGACTGTGGAATTCCCTTCCACATGATTGCTTCCCCAACGGCTACAATCTCCAGTAATAGGAGGTGTCAATAGACACCTCCTAACACACTAACTCGCTCCCATTCTTTCAAACACTCTTCCCATCTACCCAACCCTCATCCTCGGTATCCTTACCCATCTATCACCTTCCTTCTGACACTTTTTACACCTAACCACTCCTCTTTACCTTCACCTATGTAGCCCCATGCGCAATAGTGGCAATGGAATGCCTTGCTTGGGGTGAAATGATTAAAAAAAAATGGAACAAATTAAATGATTTTTTAACATATATAGGCACTGACTGAATGGAAGGAATTAAGAATAAAGAGAAAATAATGATAATATGTTGAAGAATATAAAAAATTCATCCGGTCAATAGGCATTGATTAATTTGAACAAGAATCTGATGTAACAGTAAATTTATAAGACAATTTGTAAAACTTATTTTGACCTGTTCGCCCATCAAACAGCACCATCAGGAAAAAAAAAAAACAGTAAACCGAAAATGTTATGTACTGCAGTTGGATCTGGACAAACAACAAGAAATACGTATATATAAAAAAATATGATCTTATATTTTTATTCTTCGACGACGACGCTTCTGTGGAGAAGGAGAACAGCCGGACAGTGATCGCACATACGAAGGAGTCATCGGGAGTCGTTAACCAGTCTCCCTCTCTTTGATCCCCAAATTTTTTGTTTTGTTTTCGTCGTTATCTACGTTATATATGTTATCACATCCGACGGTTCATTGCTTTTTAAGTGGTCGTTTGTTTGTTTTTGTTTTTCATTACACTTTGTTGACGTAACCTACGTCCGGATATATCTATTAACCACATCATTGCCACGCCCTTTCGAGCCGGTTTTCACGTTTTTTAGCTAACCTACGGCTGGATGTACTTGTCAATTACTTCCTCTCTTCAAGGTAATATATAACAAGAGATAAACAATTGTTGGGCTTTTTAAGGAATTTTAGAATTTACAACGTTGAATACTTAGCTGAAAAAGAGAAATATATGAAAACATCTTAAATCCACCACCACACCAGTTATTTAATGTTCAGAGAAACTGAAGTAACTCAATGGAAAAGATTATCACAATCCTAATCACAATAATTTTTAAAACAATTCTTCTTTATGTGCCGTGTCACTTCAGGACGTAGGCGATGATCGACTTCCGCTTGGCTCTGACACTTGTCGTTCTCAATAATTTTTCTCTTGGTATCTCTTTCAAGCCCCGCTCCGTCAACCATTTGCTCAGACCCAACAAGTACGTCTCGCGCTGGTTTCCCCTGTCTCTCCTTCTATTTATCCGACCTGTGAGTATCAAGTTCTCCAGGCCTTCATCCCTCATTACGTGTCCCAGGAACCTTGTTTGTCTCTTCCTGATGTTTATTATCAGTTTCTTCTCATTTGAATCCTTTCTACTACCTCATCGTTGCACACGTGCTCTGTCCATGGTATCCTCAGTATCCTTCTGTAAAACCAAATTTCTGCTGCTTCAAGCCTTCAATTCATCTTTGATGAGATCGTCCAGCATTCACCTCCATACAGAAGGACAAATATTACATAGCAATCTAGCACTCTTTTCTTTGTTTCTAATTTATTTCAGTACTATGGTTAGCTTCTAAAATCCGTCTTTGTCCATGCCAATGACTCTTTGGATCTCCATATCACACCTTCCATTCTCTCTTAAAACACTTCCCAGGTATTTGATTTTTTTTACTTGTTTTATTTTAGATTCTCCAACTTGTAGTTGCCATCTTGGGATCCTCTTATTGCTGATGACCATACATTCAGTTTTCTTGAAGTTTATGCTCCGTTCTTTCTTTTCAAAAGTAATAAAAAATTAATGTCAAACAAACAACTCATTTTATCGAATAGAATGTAAACAATACCATCAACTCACAAAGACATGAAAGCGTCACAAAATCTAAAGAAAAAATTAAAAGGGATCTTGAAATTAAACTTGTCCAATGCACTTCCGTGCTACCTTAAACTTTGTAATCCCAAGTTTGACCTTCAACGAGAAAATAAATTGAAAGCGTCATCATCTACAAATCCCCATTCAGTCTGTCAGATGCTCTTACTAAATTCTCGTTGAAACAATATACGATATGAAATACCTAAAGGCAAATTAATATATAAATCAAAACTGGGTTGATATTAAAACTTATGCTAAAAATGATAGAGTTAGATGCAAATCATTCAGCGTCAATTCGATTGGAATAATTTAGGATTCAATCGCTGAGATTTGGTTAAAATAAAAACAATTTTTGTAATGAAGTTCTTTGATAAATCTCAAAGTCAAAGTTCTGCTAATTGGCTTCCTTATTTACAAAATATGATAATTGCTTTTTTTTCTGTCTTTTCGCCAACGTCATAGAATTAGGCAGATATGGAAATGAGAGCAAATCTCAAATGTCCGGCTGATTTTACTTGTACTCTCTATCACATAGTCATAGCATTTACTGGATATCGCTTTGGAAAGGAATCACGTCATCATGTTAGTGCTTCAATATTTGTTGGCATGAACTTTGTTTTCAGGTCGTTATTATTTATGTTTTTTTTAAGGGCTTGGAGACTCTGATACTGACAGGCCAGATAGAGTGAAAAAGAGACAGAGGAAAGCAACGGATAACATATTTGAAGGACCTAATCAGGTGAATGACGGAACGAGGATTGCACGGTGTAACAGAAGACGTGCTCAGAGCCACCAGGGACAGGGAAACGTGGAAGGCCATGATCGCCTACGTCCTGAAGGGACAGGGCACATAGAAGAAGAAGAAGAAGAAGAAGAAGAAGAAGAAGAAGAAGAAGAAGAAGAAGAAGAAAAAGAAGAAGAAGAAGAAGAAGAAGCGGCATGTCAACTCTTTTGGGTCATTTAATTTTGAAAACTAATTTTGCGGGTGCTTTGTAATTTTTGCATTCATATTTATACTAAAAAAATATTTTCATACTTACATTGTCGTCATCCTGCGGCTTTGGCCGAGATAGAACTCACTACACCCCTTCATTATTCCCCGTGAATTTGGAACTCTGGCGCAGTTTATAGCGAAATTCATTATCTTGTCAAATAGATGTATACTTGATGCTTCGCCAGGGATACCAAGGGTTTTTTTATTGTGACATCAACACCGGATGGGTTGCCTCCAGGCCTCATCCCGTTATTTAATCCATAACTGGAAGGAAGTGACGGATTAATACCTTTCTCAAGGGTACTAGTGCTTAAGTGAATGCAGGGTACTCAAATGGAATTCGAACTCGGATCACCAATTTCTCTTTCCAAGGCGACATCCACTGCACCACAACGCACATCCGTCACTGAACGCTTACAGCGCCTGGACTTTCCAAGCGGTCACCCATCTAAGTCCTCACCAGGTTGACATTGCTTAACTTCGGTGATCGAACGAGAACCGGTGTATTCAACGTGATATGCCGTAAGCCCTATTGTACTTTGACCCAGTTTGAGGGACACTTATTTGCCTGTAGATGAAACTCTAAAAGGTGTAACCAACCCGGGACAGAGGTGATTCCACGCTCATCAAACACTTCGATCTCCCATTCAGAGGCCTTGCTGACGGATGTAGTTTATCGTCATTCCCAGAATAATTTTTTTCTACAAATTTTACAAAACATTTATTCTCTATGTTTTCTATTTCTCTGTTCATGTTAAATATTCGTTAGACGATATTTTTGAGAATCATGACATTTTTGATGAAAAAGGTGTTTTGCGCTTTATGACATATTTTGAGATTTGAATGAAATGTATTTTGCTAAAAAAAGATCAGCTAGGTGCGCAAAAAGAGAAAACATTCTCGCATTTGGATTTTTATTTTTTTTAGCAAGGTCAGAGGTTCATATCCCAAATTTAACTTTTTACCTGATGATAGCTGTCAATTGCACGGAAGTGGCGTCAAGCTGACAGTTAGAAAATCATTACTAGTAATTTTGATTTTAAAGAATGAGACACAACTGCTGAAGCGTTCGGTTAAGTAACATCGGGTGGTGACAACTCTGACCAAACAATCTCCTAACCCATGGCATGTCACCGAAGATGTCTTTGTAAGAAAAAGGAAAATAAAATATATAGGCGTTTGTTTCAGAATGCATTTGTTGTTTGCTGACGGTGACGACGAAAGGACAAAGAAAACGAATGATTATGTGAAACTGATTTGTGTGAAGAAGTCGGGTTGAGTATTCCCCGAAGAAAAGCATTTATGAATTGAGTTGAAGATTTTAAGCGTCGAGCCAGATGTTTTGAGAAGTATCGTCGTCGAAGCTGTTGCAGTGAATGCCGCAGAATTTATGAAGATAAGGGGCGTAAGACAAGGATGTGTCTTTTCACCGGATCTGTTGAACCTGTACAGCGAGGATATTTTGAGAACCCTAGAGGTTATGCTTGCATTTGTCATCGGAGGCCACAATTTAAACAATCTAAGCAGACAAGGAAAGGAAACTACAGGACCTCTTACAAAAGGTAGCTAAAGAGAGTGATAAGAAAGGACTACAAATAAACTGCAAGAAAACCGAATGCATGGTCATCAGTAAAAAGGGCAGCCCAATATGCCAAACACAAGTCGGGGATTATAGAATCAAGAAGGTACAAAAATTTAAATACATAAGAAGATAAATACAGAAGAAGGAAATTGCGACACAGAGATCCGAAGGCGAATTGGCATGACTAAATGAAAGCATTCCAGAAGTTGAGTAAAGTATTAAGAAACAGGACAATTTCGCTAGAAACAAAGAAGAGAGTACTGGATTGCTACGTGATGTCAGTTCTTCAATATGACAGTGAATGCTGGACAATATCATTAAAGATGAAGGAAAAACTTGAAGCAACTGAAATGTAGTTCTACAGGATGTTGCGAATATCATGGATGGAGCATGTGAGCAATGATGAAGTTTTGGAAATGATAGAAACGACAAGGAAATCAATACTGAGCATCAGAAAGAGACAGCTGAAGTTCCTGGGACACGCAATGCGGAAGGGGGGCTTGGAGAACCTGATAATGACAGGCCAGATAGAGGGAAAAAGAGACGGGAGAAAGCAACAGATAACATATTTGAAGAACCTCATCAGGTGGGTGATGGAACGAGAGTAGCATGGAGTAACAGGAGAAGGTGTGCTCAGAGCCACCAGGGATAGGGAAACGTGGAAAGCCATGATCGCTTACGTCCTGAAGGGACAGGGCACATAGAAGAAGAAGAAGAAGAAGAAGAAGAAGAAGAAGAATGTTCGTCACCAGCTCAACATTGCAACATACGTCGTTTGTAGCAGCATCGTTGATTCAGCCCCATGGACCTAGAATTGCAGCTTTGTATTTTCCAGAATTTAATTACAGGACTGTTGTGTGGTCTTCCCTTCTATGATAATAGACTCGTGTAGAGTATACATATACTCCTGATACGACAGATACAGACAGTCCGAACGATACCGAGAGAGATAACGACAGATACCGAGCGATACCGAAACATACCGAGTTTTCACGGTGAATACAGCGTTAGTAGTTCATAGTAACTTTGAGCTTCACTCAGTAAGAATATTATTATACAGCACCCCTCAGCTTCCGACATGGACGTACTAAACATACTACGGCTTCACTTAAGAGACTTCGTACTAATTGTATTACTGGATTACTAATCTGCGTTTAGCTTTGTATCCTTTACGTTAATATACTTATTTTTCTATCTCATATTCTGATTGTTCCTTTATTTTATGCGGTTCCCATTCCCGGGATCCACAACAAGAATTATCATCATCGCTGTCGTAGCGAAAGAATTCCGAATCGTCAGCAATATTTACCGGAGAAAGTGGTATATAACATTCAGATGTTACCCGGACGTGGATCAAGTCTTTCTGAGTCTTTGCCGAAGTTTTTATTCCCGAATCTTTTTTCTGAGAAGATGTCGTATTCAGAAGATGCAGACGATAATTGAAAAATGACGTGCAGAGAATGGTGCAGACAATTGGAATGTCAATCCTTTTACACAGAAACGAATAAAAAAGTATCGCTGAATAAATACATCCATGTCGACTTTCAGACAGATTTTAAGACAATAAATAGTTAACATATATTTACGGATGTGCCTTATGAAGCAATGGATATCGACTTGGAACAAGAAATCGGGGAGCAGAGTTCAAATTCCAGGTGAATTTCTTGCATTCACTTACACACAAATAACCTTGGGAAATGTATTACTCCATTTCTTTCCTCCAGTTATGAGTTAAATAACAGGACAGATTGGGTTCTATAGCCTTGGCTGGCAACCAGTCTGTCACAGAAAGCAATGGCAACATACTGCAGGATAATCTTCTGCCCAGTCAGTCATGTCTCTTACGAGACATGATCGCCCAAGCGTGTATCACGTATGGCACTTAACTAACTGACTGAATATATTAGTTGGAAACATAATTAAAACTTCTAATGAACATAAAGTGGGGGATCGGTTCTATATTGTTATGGCGTAGTAAACTGATACCCCACTAATTATACTTAATATAATAATGTAATATAATCTATCTCTTCTCCCTCCAGATATGAATTAAATAGCAGGACAGACTAGGTTCTATAGCCTTGGCTGGCAACCAGTCTGTCACAGAAAGCAACGGCAACATACTGCAGGATAATCTTCTGCCCAGTCAGTCATGTCTCTTTCGAGACATGATCGCCCAAACGTGTCACGTATGGCACTCAACCGACTGATTTTAATGGCAAATCAACGAAAAAAATTAAAGCGAAGCATGAGAATATTTTTAAGGCAAGGCCCAATTGTCACCTAAGGAAGTGTTTTACTCAATGAGGTTGATTTAAAGGCGTAGAACGATTGAACAAGTGGTGCATTTTATAATTATAGATAACTAATTAAACTAGATTTGAAGAGTTTAAGATCGTAGCGATCGGAGCTGCATCCTTACGCAAGTCTCTTCCACAATGAAACAAGAAATTTGAAAAGGATTATTCCTTACAAAAAGATTATGAAGTACATTGCACGTGGACAAGGTGGTCCTACCTGTTAATTTCTGGACTAGTGGAACCAAGAAATATACTTTACCCAGGCATCTACCACGGTAATACCGGTAGTCAGAAATTAGTAACATTTTGGTTAGTGGTTTTTGTTTAACGGCATATCAACACCTGGATTATTTAAAGCTGAAATCTAAACATTTTGTACGCAATTTTATTTGATTTTAATTATTTTTGAGATGATCATGGTTTCAGTGATGTCTTACAAATTAACCTTCAGCTGTTCTTTGTTCCGTTCTCCTCCTCTCTCTCTCTCTCTCTCTCCATCTCTCTCTCTCTCTCTCTCTATCTCTATCTCTCTCTCTCTCTCTCTCTCTCTCTGTGTATGTATAGTTTAAAAAAATATTTTAGATATTCTACAATTTCATGGGTAATACGTATTTCACCGCTGCTGACCTTGAGGCTGACCTTTCGCAAGGTCAGCAGCGGCGAAATACGTATTACCCATGAAATTGTAGAATATCAAAAAATTTTTCTAAGTTATATTACTCTGTTAATCGTCTCTATCGGAATTTACCTGACAAATATACCAATAAGAAAGTATTCAACATTATATATATATATATATATATATATATATATATATATATATATATATGTATTAAACTGAAACTGTTCGGACTTTTATAACCAGACCTTTGATTGGATATTAGCCGTGAAGTCTTGTGAAGAACCATGTACATTATTTAAAAAAATCAATACCAGATAAACTATTCCTAGTGTACAATAAAGTCTCTAAACTACCCTCATCAAGTTCTGAATTAAGAATTATCCAAGGTGAATTGGCTGGTTGATTTTGTTTAGCGTCAAATTAAACATTTTGAGTTATTTAATAACGAGTTGTAAATATTTTGTACGTAATTTTATTTAGGAGCGTTTTGTAATTTGCTTGAAGCATTGTGTATATCAGGTGTATGGGTAGGTCTTGAAAAGATATATATGATAGCCTTCAAAACCTACCCATATACGTAATTTTATTTCATTTTTTCAGTGATAGTAATGGTTTATTAAAAAGTTTTAATAATTAACCCATAGCCAGAGGAGAAGATATGGATTAATACCTTTTCAACCGAAATAGGCACTCGGCTCTCCGATTAATAATTTCCAGTTATTACACATGACACCGCCCATACATCCACGCTTACAGCATATGGGCAACATTTTGTCAGATGAAAAATGTCTTGTAGAGGAGAAAACAATCAATCACCACAAACGCAGAGCAAATTTTTTAAGCTCTGTCGAAGTTGAAACAGAAGAAATTTGAAAAAGATTCTTCCTTACAAAAGGAATATGAAGTACATTGCACGTGGCTACGCTGATGCTACCTGTTAATTTCTGGACTAGTGGAACCAAGATTGTGCAGATCCAGGAACACTGTTTCAGTAAAAATAAAATTCTATAAATATCAACTCGTTCGTATAATTATCAATAAACAATCCGTTTGTTGTGAGTGGTATTTTGGCCAACAAATAGATATTAAATAACAGAAAACAACAACAATACCAACGAAGAATTTAGTAAAAAATATATTGAGAAGTTTAATTTTGTTATAAAAAATACACACACACAAAAATATTACATTACACTAGGTTTCGTAGTAACTAGAAAGCGTTGTCCGAGAAAAGGACAGTTTCGCAGTCACTGGTGAGCGTTTTCCTGGAAAAAACTGTTCCGTAGTAACAAGAGCGCGTTGTCCTAGTAAAGAACTGTTTCGTAGTAACTGTAAAGGGTTGTCCTGGAAAAGGACCGTTTCGTAGTCATTGGAGAGCATTATCCTGGAAAAGGACTGTTTCGTAGTAACTGGAGAGGGCTGTCCTGGAAAAGGACGGTTTCGTAGTAACTGGAGAGCGTTCTCCTGGAAAAGAACTGTTTCGGAGACACTGGAGAGCGTTGTCCTGGAAAAGAACTGTGTCGTAGTCACTGGAGAGCGTTGTCCTGGAAAAGGACTGTTTCGTTGTAACTGGAGAGCGCTGTCCTGGAAAAGTACTGTTTCGTAATCACTGAAGAGCGTTGTCCTGGAAAAGGACTGTTTCGTTGTAACTGGAGAGCGCTGTCCTGGAAAAGGGCGGTTTCGTAGTCACTGCAGAGCGTTGTGCTGGAAAAGAAGTGTTTCGGAGTCACTGGAGAGCGTGGTCCTGGAAAAGGAATGTTTCATAGTAACTGGAATGCGTTGTCCTGGAAAAATACTGTTTCGTATTCACTAGAGAGCGTTGTCCCAGTACTGTTTCCTAATCACTGGAAAGCGTTGTCCTGGAAAAGGACTGTTTCGTAGACAATAGAGAGTGTTGTGCTGGATAAGGACTGGTTCGTAGTAACTGGAATGCGTTGTTCAGGAAAAGCACTGTTTCGTAATCAGTGTAGAGCGTTGTCCTGGAAAAGGACTGTTTCGTAGACAATGGAGAGTGTTGTGCTGGATAAGGACTGGTTCGTAGTAACTGGAAAGCGTTGTTCTGGGAAGGAGTATTTCATAGTCACTGGAGAGCGTTGTCATGGAAAAGGACTGTTTCGTAGTAATTGGAAAGCTTTCTCCTGGAAAAGGACAGTTTCCTAGTCACTGGTGACCGTTGTTCTGGAAAAGGACAGTTTCCTAGTCACTGGTGACCGTTGTTCTGGAAAAGGACCGTTGCGTAGTCACTGGAGAGCGTTGTCCTGGAAAAGAACTGTTTCGTAGTAACTGGAGAGCGTTGTCTTAGTAAAGAACTCTTTCGTAGTAAGTGGAAAGCGTTATCCTGGAAAAATACTGTTTCGTAGTCACTGGAGTGCGTTGTCCTGGAAAAAGGACTGTTTCGTAGTAACTGGAATGCGTTGTCCAAGAAAAGGGCTGTTTCGTAGTCACTAGAGAGCGTTGTCCTGGAAAAGGACTGTTTCGTAATAAGCGGAGAGCGTTGTCCTGGAAAAGGACTGTTTCGTATTCACTGTAGAGCGTTGTCCTGGAAAAGGACGGTGTCGTAGTCAATGGAGAGTGTTGTGCTAGATAAGGACTGGTTCGGAGTAACTGGAAAGCGTTGTCCTGGAAAAGGACTGTGTCGTAATCAATGGAGAGTGTTGTGCTAGATAAGGACTGGTTCGGAGTAACTGGAAAGCGTTGTCCTGGAAAAGGACTGTTTCGTAGTCAGTGGAAAGCGTTGTCCTGGAAAAGGACTGTTTCGTAGTAACTGGAGAGCGTTGTTCTAGTAAAGAACTGTTTCGTATTAAGTGGAAAGCGTTGTCCTGGAAAAGGACTGTTTCGAAGTCATTGGAGAGCGTTCTCCTGGAAAAGAACTGTTTCGTAGTAACTGGAGAGAGTTGTCCTAGAAAAGGACTGTTTCGTAGTAACTGGAGAGCGTTGTCCTGGACAGGGAATGCTTTTTATTAACTAGAAAGCATTGTCCTCTTCAAGCACTCTTTCGTAGTCACTGGAGAGCGGTGTTCCTGGAAGAGGACTGTTTCGTAATAACTGGAGATCGTTGTCCTAGTAAAGAACTATTTCGTAATATCAGGAAGGCGTTGCCCTCGAAAAGTACTGTTTCGTAGTCACGGGAGGGCGTTGTCCTGGAAAAGGACTGTTTCGTAGTCACTGCAGAGCGTTGTCATGGAAAAGACTTTTTCGTAGTAACTGGAGAGCCTTGTCCTAGTAAAGAACTGTTTCGTAGTCACTGGAGAGCGTTGTTCTGGAAAAGGACTGTTTCGTAGTCACTGGAGAGCGTTGTCTTGAAAAAAGACTGTTTCGTAATAACTGGAGAGCGTTGTACTGGACAAGGACTGCTTTGTATTAACTAGATATCGTTGTCCTGGACTAGGACTGTTTCGTAGTCATTGGAGAGCGTTGTCCTGGAAGAGGACTGTTTCGTAATCACTGGA
Organism: Ascarosepion bandense; assembly: GCA_037127315.1. Taxonomy (NCBI): domain Eukaryota; kingdom Metazoa; phylum Mollusca; class Cephalopoda; order Sepiida; family Sepiidae; genus Ascarosepion; species Ascarosepion bandense. Next base: position 463,603 of record JBBBDQ010001692.1, read on the forward strand.
GAGCGTTGTCCTGGAAAAGGACTGTTTCTTAGTCACTGGAGAGCGTTATCCTGGAAAAGTACTGTTTCGTAATAACTGGAGATCGTCGTCCTAGTAAAGAACTATTTCGTAGTATCAGGAAGGCGTTGTCCTGGAAAAGTACTGTTTCGTAGTCACTGGAGTGCGTTGTCCTGGAAAAGGACTGTTTCATAGTCACTGCAGATAGTTGTCCTGGAAAAGGACTTTTTCGTAGTAACTGGAGAGCGTTGTCCTAGAAAAGAACTGTTTGGTAGTAACTGGAAAGAGTTATCCTGGACAAGGCCTGTTTCGTTGTCACTGGAGAGCGTTGTCCTGGAAAAGGACTCTTTCGTAGTCACTGCAGAGCGTTGTTCTGGAAGAGGACTGTTTCGTAGTCACTGGAGAGCGCTGTCCTGGAAAAGGACTGTTTCGTAGTAACTGGAAAGAATTGTCCTGGAAAGGGACTGTTTCGTAGTAACTAGAGGACGTTGTCCTGGAAAAGGACTGTTTCGTAGTCACTGCAGAGCGTTATCCTGGAAAAGGACTGTTTCTTAGTAACTGGTGAGCGCTGTCCTGGAAAAAGTCTGTTTCGTAGTAACTAGAATGCGTTGTCCTGGAAAAGAACTGTTTCGTAGTAACTGGAGAGCACTGTCCTGGAAAAGAACTGTTTTGTAGATCTTTGCATGGTTTGAATATTTATCAAATCCCCTGCCACTGAATCAGTATGCGATAACTGTTCATTTATTTAAAGTGCACCTACACCAAGTGTCATTATTTAAACAGACACCGCATACCCGGGATCTGTTACTGTGCTTCTCTTAGCTGGTCTGTGGCCTGGCGACGCCTAATATTTAACTATACTCAACCACTGGGGTGGGATGCAACAGAAAACTATGCATAACTTGTAAAAATCCTGCGTGACAAATCTGACCAATGATCTAAATTTACCCAGCCCTCGCATACGCAACCGCTACCATAAAGCTGACTGGGATGCATTCCGCGATTTCCTCTGCGACGTCTCTTCAGGAAAAGTGTTCGATCTCCCTGTTGATGACTGTGCTTCTGAGGTCTCGTCATGAGTGAAAGCTGGCATTGATGCTTTCATACCAGCCAGGAAGTATTGCCTAAAACCTCATTCCTCACCATGGTTCTCTCCTGCCTGTTCGGCCGCCATTACCCACAGGAACCATTACTTCCGTCTATTCAGGAGACACTCATCTGATCACAATAGGCGCCTATTCACGTCTGCTCGCAATGAGTGCAAGAGAATCCTGAATGACGCCAAACGGTTGTTCGCTTAGAGAATGCGACAGCACATAGCTGACCGCAAGTTCGGCTCGAAGGACTATTTGCGGATATGCAAAAGGGCGCTGAACAACTGCAAATCCTCTATACCTCCTT